>JAWQFJ010003060.1:2500-25000 GCA_034096865.1 Theodoxus fluviatilis
GTTCCGCATTTCGATAGCACATTCCTGTCCATATTCTGTCTCGCCTCTACCGTCTCACAGCGGATTTCCGTTTGTCGATATCTAGATTTAGTATAGTAATTTTTTTAGTGTTGTCCATGTTTATATACATGATTTTGTACTTAATCTGGTCAACTTTTGTTCCTCAGGAGCGCCACATCTCTAATCTGGGGGTGTGTGTGTGGGGGGGGGGAACCTTCAAAGTCCTTCTCCAGATGGCAGGGAAGACCCTGATGACGCCAGCTCTTCAGGGGCAATATAACCTATCTGTACGCATTTGTTATTATAGATTATGGAATGCTGAGCTATTGCGGAAGAATGAAGAAGCTTTAGTTTTGCTATTTGGAGCTGTGCTTTGTTCACAAATATATCATTCTTATTCACCAATTTGTTTTGACAGATGCTGTCTCAGAACGACATCAAGTCGAGAGGAAGATATACACATCTTACCTTGGAGAGTGGCTGAGCTGCTGGCGGGATAGGCAGAAAGGCGGCAAGAGCAACAGACCGGGCACGCAGACCACCCAACAAAATGCGTAGGCAGAAAGTGGAAAGGAAATGGAAGAATGGAACATTGATTGTCTTAGACAGATAGATAGATTTAGCAAACCAGCTATCTCTAACCTCGAAGTATAAGTAAATCTAGAAGTCTATGAATATATTTTGAATACTCATGTAACTCATGCGGGTTCTTTTCATGCGTGATAAATTCTAATAAATGTCGTTACTTGTCAATCAATGACTTTGTTTTTCATGTAAGGTTATTTACACTTAGTAAGATATTTCTGGAATCTGAATTCAATCTATACAATTTTTGCCTTCTCTCATTGTGTTTGTGTGTGCTGTGCGCGCTCTGTGTGCATGTGTGTGTGTTTATATACATGTGTATTTGTGTGTTTTTCTCTCTCTTCTCTCTCCTCTCATCTCTCTCTCTCTCTTCTCTCTCTCTCTCTGTATCTGGCATGGCTGCTGGAGAATTCTTCTCCTTTTCAAGAAAATGCTCGAGTTATTCAAGTGAAGGATTCAAGACAGTTTATCGGGCTTGGACCGGATCACCCTGGAACCATGCAGGTCATAATTAAGGCAATAATACCAGGCCTGGATCACCCCTGGATCCCAGGTTCCCAAACGGCTGGATGCCAGGGCTGGCCAGGGCTGGATGCCAGGGCTGTTCCAGGGCTGGCCCAAATGACCATTTCTAGGCTAGTTCAGGGCTGGATGCCAGGGCTGGCCAGGGCTGGATGCCAGGGCTGGGCCAGGTCTGGCCCAGATTCCATTTCTAGGCTAGTCCAGGGCTGGATGCCAGGGCTGGCCAGGGCTGGATGCCAGGGCTGGCCTGGGCTGGTATCCAGGCCCTGGTGTGCTGTCGGGGTTGGGACACGATTTCCCTAGTTTATTCGCCTCTTACGATGGATGAATGGTGTTTACGGCCTATCAGCCTTTGTAGGCTACGTAAGGCCATTAAGCACAAAAATCACTTAACAGTTTAGAGTTAACGAAAATCCAGTCACGGTGTCCCTAGTTAGTCGCCTCTTACGAATCGCGTAGGGAGACGCGGCGGTGCAATTCTTACCCCGAACCTACAGGGGGAGACGATGGATCGTGGATGAATGATTCTTACGGCCTGTCTGCCTTTGTAGCGACAGGTCATTGTATATGTAGCGACAGGTCATTGTATATGTAGCGACAGGCCATTGTATATGTAGCGACAGGTCATTGTATATGTAGCGACAGGTCATTGTATATGTAGCGACAGGTCATTGTATATGTAGCGACAGGCCATTGTATATGTAGCGACAGGTCATTGTATATGTAGCGACAGGTCATTGTATATGTAGCGACAGGCCATTGTATATGTAGCGACAGGTCATTGTATATGTAGCGACAGGTCATTGTATATGTAGCGACAGGCCATTGTATATGTAGCGACAGGTCATTGTATATGTAGCGACAGGTCATTGTATATGTAGCGACAGGCCATTGTATACGTAGCGACAGGCCATTGTATATGTAGCGACAGGCCATTGTATATGTAGCGACAGGACATTGTATATGTAGCGACAGGTCATTGTATATGTAGCGACAGGCCATTGTATATGTAGCGACAGGCCATTGTATATGTAGCGACAGGCCATTGTATATGTAGCGACAGGTCATTGTATATGTAGCGACAGGTCATTGTATATGTAGCGACAGGCCATTGTATATGTAGCGACAGGCCATTGTATATGTAGCGACAGACCATTGTATATGTAGCGACAGGCCATTGTATATGTAGCGACAGGCCATTGTATATGTAGCGACAGGCCATTGTATGAGCTCCGTCGAGATGAGACACACTCGGGAAGACAGAGTGATCTTTTCCTACTTCTAGGGAAACAACGGCGCGTCGCTTACACAATCTGTGAAAGACACGACTGTTTTTGGAGCAGAAAGATTTTTGTTTCTACAATGGTGACCTCCTGCTACTGCCACAATCAGCATGACAGAGAAAATGATCGACGTGTTTTTTTTTTGTACCGCGTGTTGCAACGCGAAAAGGCAAGGAAATGCTGGATCTCACAACTCAAAGGCGCCGTGAGTGGATCGCTCAACTGAACCTGAAGTCACTCACTTTTGACACTAAGGCAGATCGATATGTTTGTTCGGATCACTTTGTAAATGGTGAGAATTTGTTATGTTTTGCGTTTTGTAACTTAACAAATACTAGAAAAGACGGAAAGAGTATGCAGGACAGATTACAGGGGAGAAAGAAAGGCCACGATGTCGCAGAGACTAACAACAGTGTTTTGTTCTGTTACCTGATTTGACTTTTTGATACTACAAAACAGCAATATCAATTGCATCGATATTCAATGTTTGTTCAATCTGATTGGACCGGTACAAATCTGGGTCGACGTTTTGTGAATAGGCCTCGTTCGCAGCGACAACTTAAGTGACCGTGAAATAAGACGGTAAAATCTCATCGAACACAGTCCTATTTCACGGTCACGGTCGCGGTAAGCCTAAAGGTAAAGGGTGCCTTTTGATATTGCGCATTTCACCCATTCAAGATTGCACAAACCGAACAATTTTACCCCCTGGTCATCGGACCGTTTTTTATTATTCCAACACATTTCAGCCTCCTGGGGAGCAAGCAACTAGGCAGTGGATGAACACGCCAAAGTAAATTTTTAGAATGTTCCAGCCCAGCCCTCACAGGTACCCGTTTTACTCCTGGATGGGAATAAATAAAGCGAATGACGCACCTTGCACAAGGATGCAATTCTGGGATCCACGAAGATTTGAACGCCGCACCCACCAGCTGCAAAAGGCTGTAAGCTAAGCGATCTAATCACTCGGCCACCGCGCCCTAGCCCAAGTGGGACTGTCGCACTCAAGTTTAATAGTGCCAAGCAGTGCATTAATGCCCCTCAGCTCAGAATAGTGCCAAGCAGTGCATTAATGCCCCTCAGCTCAGAATAGTGCCAAGCAGTGCATTAATGCCCCTCAGCTCAGAATAGTGCCAAGCAGTGCATTAATGCCCCTCAGCTCAGAATAGTGCCAAGCAGTGCATTAATGCCCCTCAGCTCAGAATAGTGCCAAGCAGTGCATTAATGCCCCTCAGCTCAGAATAGTGCCAAGCAGTGCATTAATGCCCCTCAGCTCAGAATAGTGCCAAGCAGTGCATTAATGCCCCTCAGCTCAGAATAGTGCCAAGCAGTGCATTAATGCCCCTCAGCTCAGAATAGTGCCAAGCAGTGCATTAATGCCCCTCAGCTCAGAATAGTGCCAAGCAGTGCATTAATGCCCCTCAGCTCAGAATAGTGCCAAGCAGTGCATTAATGCCCCTCAGCTCAGAATAGTGCCAAGCAGTGCATTAATGCCCCTCAGCTCAGAATAGTGCCAAGCAGTGCATTAATGCCCCTCAGCTCAGAATAGTGCCAAGCAGTGCATTAATGCCCCTCAGCTCAACTTTTAAGCATATATCTTTTAACTTACATTATTTCATAATGGTTAGATTTTACGTACAGAAGCGAAACCCTGCAAACGATTGAAAAAGCTTTGGACCTCAGAGGCTGCCACCCAAGTCACGACCCCCTGGCGAGCATTCAGTCAACAGGAACCACTGAGCTATACGATACTACTGTTGTATTATATAGTTCAATGACGCTGAAATGGTCGTTGTTTCCAACATTTCCGGACACTGTACCTTGAAATCTCGTCCTACAGTCACGTGACATACCGATGATTGCGCTCAGCTCAGACCGCAGCCGCCACTCCGCCTGACTGACTTCGCACGCCCAGGGAGTTATGCTAAGATCCGGCCGCGTTAATGTATCTGCGTTTTGTGACAAACGTCTTGCTTGGCGGTACTGTACTCCATGCATCTTAACGGTCCGCGTGATTCGGGTGTAATCTTAAGCTAAACGACGTTTCGAATGTTTCTGACTTCGACCATTTCCGCAGCGCCAATAAACGTCGTTTAGCTTAAGATTACACCCGAATCACGCGGACCGTTAAGGTGCATGGAGTACAGTACCGCCGAGCAAGACGTTTGTCACAAAACGCAGATACATTAACGCGGCCGGATCTTAGCATAACTCCCCGGGCGTGCGAAGTCAGTCAGGCGGAGTGGCGGCTGCGGTCTCGTTCTCGTTCAAATGCCGAGATTTCAAACTGAGGTACTCTGTCCGATCGGACATAGTACCTCAGGTACAGTGTCCGGAAATGTTGGCAACAACGACCATTTCAGCATCAATGACGGGATCCGCGGCGCCTGCAGGGATCCAGCGTCCCTCGTGGTCACTCCCAGATGACAAGTGACCATGCATGGTCAGGTGAAAGTTACCTTAGGCTTGTTCAGGAGTACAACGCGCTGCTTGAGCGCTTCATGTTGGCAATTGAGCGCTCTTTGCCTCTCCTGAACACCTACGATGTAGTGCAGCGCTTCACTTGTTAAAGGGGAGGTAAATCTTCTGCACCCCATGTTGTGTTGATAGACGCGAAGAAAGTGTTTTCATTGCCACAGACATCGTTTATGCACGTTTAAATGTATTCTGCATGAATAAAGTCCACTACTGTATCATCCTTACTTGCCATTACTCGCGCATACAGGGCGCTTGGGGCAAATAAAGCCCGTTCCAGTCCCAAAATGACGTTTCTGAGGGTTATTTTACGCATCGACGGCCAGTGCGGGATCGAAGCTAGACGCCATTTTGAAAATGATGCAAAATCGTCTGAATCATCTCGGATTCGTGATTCACAGCGCTGCTCAGCGCTGAGTGAATCACGCCCCAAAATTGCTGTTCAGGAGTGAATCACATGCAGCGCTGGGCAGCGCTTTGCAGCGCTGCGCCTCCTGAACAAGCCTCTAGTGAGTCAGTGAAGATATGGCATCGGTCACACTAGTCGAAGATGATTTGACATCTTAACACCGTCAGCACCAGTACGAATGTGTAAACTTCCATTGACAAGAGACGCTAAGCAAACGGAGAACTAAAGTGTCTGTTGCGGGGAGGTGGTCTGTTACTTAAGGTCCGTCCCAGCTTGCGCCAGGAAAGCAGAAGCAGGACTTCGGCGTGAGTCTTCTTACAGGATCTTTATTCCCGGACTGGTCAACGCTTACAGCAATCACTCGTGCACTCACAGCGGTCACTCGTGCTGCTCAGGCTGCATGTCGCGTGAAACCGTGGATATATAAATATAGCGTGGATAAGATACTTTCATTGGTCGCTATTAATACTTCTGATGTCACTTTCGCAGCAGAAGCTTATTTCGCCATGCTGATTGGACAGTTGGTTCGCGCCGTTCTACATTTGCATTTCGGAGGATTTCCCAGATCTTATAACTTCAATGGGCGAAGTTTCCCGATATCTATTAATAGTGGCGACCTCCCCTCCATCTCAACTCCCTTGCGGCCGGCCATGGGAGAGTGTAACCCGAGATGGCCAGCACCGAGCTACACACTCGCCATTCTGCGAGACTGGTCACTGCTGGTTTTAATTTAGAAAGAGGTCAAATCCAGCGTTGCTTCTCTAGTTCACATATGCACACATACACGTACACACACTCTCGCATTTCTGCGCGCGCGCGCGCACAGATACACACGGGCTCGCGCGCGCGCGCGTGCACACTCATAAGCTTTGCACACACGCGCATATTATCGCAAGCGTGTACACACGCGCGTGCGCGCACACACACAAGCGCGCACGCACGCAAGCACACACGCGTGCACGCGCACAAGCACGCACGCACACGCGGCTATAAAGGAGCAGAATGTTAAAAGTTTCGCACATCATGCCATCTGCTTTCAAGAAGGAAAACGTCACTCTGGATGTGTCTACACTTGGCACTGGAATGCTGCTCTTTCTCTCGGTCGATCGCTCTATAGACTTAACAACATTACGTCGACCACATACACTTGCGCGCGCAAGCACATACCCGTACTCATAAATGTAAGTGCACGCAAATTCATACACAAACAAGAAGGGCAAAGCCCATACGACTCACATGCTTGACCTTGACCTTTATATGACCTTGACCTTCAGGTGACCTTCAAGGTCAAGGTCAAACAACTAAACCTACCAATGACATCATACACAAAGAAATGCTTTACACATTTTCCCTACCAAAATACATGTGACCTTGACCCAAGGTCAAGGTCATCCAAGGTCATGCAACACAAAGCTGTTAATTCAAGACATAGGAAGCACAATGGTGCTTATTGGCACTTTCTACCATGAGATATAGTCACTTTTAGTGGTTCACTACCCCATTTTGGTCATATTTCATAAGGGTCAAAGTGACCTTGACCTTGATGATATGTGACCAAATGTGTCTCATGATGAAAGTATAACATGTGCCCCACATAATTATTAAGTTTGAAACAGTTATCTGCCATAGTTCAGGGTCAAGGTCACTTCAAAATATGTATACAATCCAACTTTGAAGAGCTCCTGTGACCTTGACCTTGAAGCAAGGTCAACCAAACTGGTATCAAAAGATAGGGCTTGCTTTGACCTATATACCACTTGTAGCTAAGGTCGCCATTCTCAATAACGTGGGAGAAAATTGGGAAAATGTGAAAAATGACTGTTTTTGAGACCACATTTATGGCTCCTGTGACCTTGACCTTGAAGCAAGGTCAAGTCACTATGTATGTTTTTTGAGGCCTTGTCATCATACACCATCATGCCACATTTGGTGTTGATAGACTTAATAGTCTCCGAGAAAAATCCAACGTTTAAGTTTTTTACGCCCGGACGGACGGACGGACGGACGGACGGACGGACGGACGCCCGGACGGACGGACGGACGGACGACACGGCTCAGTACATAGACTCACTTTTGCTTCGCATGTGAGTCAAAAATCATGCACACCTGTACACACACGCGCACGCACGCGCGCTAACACACACACACACACACACACACACACACACACACACACACATTCATACGTGTGCGTGCGCGCTCTTAGGCGACACAGGCAACACATTTAGTGACACAACACGTTCTCCAAAGAGGAATGGTCACACAGACACAGCCTGCGTGTAAACCCTAAGTGGAACGCTCCATCACGAACACGTACGCTGCTATGGGCTGTCAGTTTTAGATGATATTCAACCTCGAATAGAGCGATACATCGTCCAAAAACATTCTAACAGTAAGAATGTTTAAATTAATTTGTCACTTGTGACAGTTTTCTGTATCTTGTGACCAGATGATTGTGGATGGACAAAAATGCTTCACCTACCTTCGCCTGCTCATGCGTCACACTGGTTTGCGCCAACCGTACAGCAGTTTCGTTGACGGAAAGTCCGGAACAGTACGGCAGCACGCCTTCGTCTGTATCTTGTGACGTCTATGACGCGAATGTGTTTTTAGCCAGAAACAAGGGGGAAATTGTCAGTGTGCTCTCAAAACGGTTGTTGTGTGTAGTTCAATGCTTGCAGTTTCAATAAGTGTTCTCTCCCTTGCATTGCACCCTTTCATGAAGAAGAAAACGGCAACTTTTTGAACTTTCTGGCGTGGCAACAATTGTCACAAGATACTGGTCTTTTTCAAACGCATTTTAAAAATAGAAAATGTTGTCATTGTGATTTTTTATGCCTGTCAGTACAAGAAGAACCATTTGTCTTTCAAAAGAAAAATAAATCTTGCATGAATAAGCCAATGCCTGATGGTAATAGTACTGCCAGACTTGGGGTCCAAAATGGCGGGCAATTTTCGCTGTGTTTTTTGCTTTCAAACCTTGGTAAAATACATTCTATGTTGATTTATCAGCCACATACCACCTGGAATTTCAAGTTTTATTTGTTTAGAAAGAAGTAACATGCAGTACAGTTTTCTCTTTGCCCGAGGAATCAAGTTCTGACCATTTTCCCATGGTAGGTAAACCAAACGCACCTTTTGACATTGAGTCATAACTGCGTTAGTATCAGATTAAATATTACATACTGAGAAAGCCTATTCCTAATTGTTTCTTTTCAAACATATCGAACCTATTTCCCTTTTCAACCTCTCCCTATTTCCATATTTCCCAGTCACTGGCGTGGAACGTCCCCACCTACCGAGACTATTAGGCGAACCCTGTGCATTTCCCTTACCCCCTGGCCTCATCCTCATCCTCATCCCCACCCTCATTGGCTCCCACCGTGAGTCTCGCCGTGTCCGTGTTGTAGGGCTGACAGACGAAGATTGTTGGAGTCCAGGATGGAAAGGTTCCAACCTGTGATCAGTTTCTGTGTCCCCCCCCCCCAAAAAAAAAAAAAAAAGAAAGAAAAAAAAAGAAGAAAGAAAAGAAAATAAAGGAGACTCACTCAGCATCTTCCTGAGCTCACATAGTCATAGTGCACCCTTTTCAGTGGCTGGTGTGCAAACCTTTCAATCATGGAGAATGAAAACTGGTTGAGATTATCAAGTGAAGCTTTGTTATATTCATTTCCCAATATACCTTTTTACACTTCTACCTGGATGTCTCAAATTTGGAGTGTTACTACCTCTGTGGGAATGACTCCTGTTGCTTTGTTAAAGGCATATACTTTAGTATTTACCCTTTTTACTGAAATGCGTATTTCAGGTGATAATATGCTTTTATTGTGTTGCTTTCATGGTAGTGTATTTTTATATGCCAAACAGGTTTTAAAGTTAAGTGTCCCTGAGACGACAGTGGCAACGGGGACGTTGCAGATCAAAACCCTGGGACGAGTGTGACAAGGTGCACTTTTGTGCCACCATGACCCATCACCAGTTTTGCTCTTTTAGTGTTAGTTTACAATCAATGCATTTTTTCCTTCTGACGTCATTCATGACATCATTAAACTGACCATGGGGATGGGATGGGTCTGCCATTGTGTTTTTTGCTTAGTCTAGATAGTTAGTAGCAATAAAGGGTAAAGAAATTGTGAACGCTGTTCCTATTTAATTAAGAACCTCCACCCTCCTTTCCTTCTCCCAGTTCTCCAACTACTCTTCCCCGATCACCACCACCAAATACCCCACCACATCCACTATCCCATTACAAATTCAAGGGACATAATTCATAATTCATAGAGAGTACGTATACAGTGTTGCGTGTTTGCAAGGGAAAACATTTTTTTTCGGCGGTGTATGTCCAGAAATAACCTATACACCTACTTCTCTAAATATACAAATGAACAATCGAACAGCAAATACTTCCGTGTACGTACACTTTTCCATTCTCGAACCCTGATAAGCACATTAAGGCTCCTACACACGTACCGGTTGTCCCCCGGTTTTGCTGCTGATCCGGTCAAGAATCGGAACGGTTGACTCATTTGCATACAATCTAGCCCGGTTCTTGTTGGTAGGGCAGGCTCTATTCCCCGACCCGGTCCCGACCATTTCTTATGCCGGGCGACTCAAGAAGGACGAGAATCTCGCGACTATTCGCAAATTTCAATGGCGGACTTGTCTCCGCTTTGCACAGAAATCGGTGTATTTGGGGGATACTAAAACCCCATCCAAAGAAAATGTAAGCCATGAACAGCATTAATTTATCAAAGCTGTATGTTGAATGCATCAATAGGTCGTGAAAGCTTCTAAATTTTACAAATTGAATGCAGGTCGACGCAGATGTACACGGCGAAGAATCTGTCGCCACGGCTCCACCGCTTAGTTGCGTGTTCGCACAGAAAATGCTGTATTTCGGGATACTAGAAACCCCATCCAAAGAAAATGTAAGCCATGAACAGCATTAATTTATCAAAGCTGTATGTTGAATGCATCAATAGGTCGTGAAAGCTTCTATATTTTAAAATCCGACAGGCAGGTCACACGCATAGACTACACGTGGAAGCGTCGTTGCCATAGCTCATCAAAGGGACGTAACTCTAAATTCTGACTTCGCTTTGCATAAATGAAAATAGCTTCAGTTCGCGGTCTCGGTGTAATCATTGTGTGTGGCTGTCAACCCGATTTTTACACGCACGGTCAGACCGGATCGGGAGCAATATCGGCTTGAAAACCGGTACGTGTATAGGCGCCTTTACAGGCACTGCCATCTATCAGCGGCATCACAATTGGCACTGTCTCCGCCATGTTGGCTCATCCGGGTCTATGCAGCGGGAAGCATCAAGGGGCGCGTTTGTTTGGCCCAAAATCTCGAGAGAATCGCGAGGGCTAGGCGTTGCCTACGTTCCTCGCTCATAAGGACGCACTCGTAGTGAAGGCGGGAGGCCGAGAGAGGTCCGGAGCTCCCTAGATCCTTCCCGCTGCAATGACCCGGATGAACCAAAATGACGGAGGCAGTGCGAGTTGGGCTGGTGTTTGGAGAGAACAGTGCCTGTAATGTGCATCTCAGGGTTCGAGAATGGAAAAGTGTACGTACACGAAAGTATTTGCTGTTCGAGTGACACCATGGTGTGTTCTATCAAGTGAAAAACTGATGTGATATCTGTTCAGTTCAGTTCAGTCTCTTAACCCTGAGATGGGTTGCTGAGGCACCACTGATGACTTTCGGACAATTTTCCTCCATCGATCTCTATCCTCTGTGGCTTGCTGTGAGTCAGCAAAGGTTAAGCCTGTCCACTCTTTGATGTTGTCTTCCCACCTCTTTCTCTGCCTGCCTCTCTTTCTCCCGCCTGGTACGGTACCTTGTAGGATGGTCTTGTCCAGCCCACTGCCTCTTGACAAGTGACCGTACCACTTCAGCTTTCTGCTTTTCACGATTGAGAGCAGGCCTTCGTACTGTCCAATTGCTCTCCTGATCCTGTTGCTGACTTCCTCATTTGTGACATGGTCTTTATATGAGATGTTCAGAATCTTGCGGTAGCATCTCATTTCCAGGGCTTGTATCCGTCTCTGTAGTTCAGATGTGAGTGTCCAGGACTTGCATGCATAGAAGAATACGGAGATAATATCTGTATCGTCAATTATTTTGTCTATCGGCAACTTCTTCACCGACTCTGGCGCCCGGACGCAGCCATGTTCTTCCCCCTCGCCAGTTGCTTGGTCAATTTTTTTATAGCTGTAGGAGCGTCTCGCTCGCCCTCGACTAGCCATTGAGGGAAAATCTCGAGATTTTGTGCCTAACAAACACGCCTGAGGGAGCTCCGGACCTCCCTCGGTCTCCCGCCTTCACGGCGAGTGCGTCCCTATGAGCGAGGTACGTAGAAAACGCCTTGTCCTCGCGATTCTCTCGAGATTTTGGGCGGCCTAACAAACGTGCCCATGGATATCCTAAACATTGTATATTAGCAGGGTAGCGTGAGAGACAAGTGAGAGCACGACAGAAGACATGAGGAAAGCATGATGAAAAAAGCGAGAGCACGACAGAAGACATGAGGAAAGCATGATGAAACAAGCGAGAGCACGACAGAAGACATGAGGAAAGCATGGTGAGACAAGTGAGAGCACGACAGAAGACATGAGGAAAGCATGATGAAACAAGTGAGAGCACGACAGAAAACATGGGAAAGCATGATGAAACAAGTGAGAGCACGACAGAAAACATGGGAAAGCATGATGAAACAAGTGAGAGCACGACAGAAGACATGAGGAAAGCATGATGAAACAAGTGAGAGCACGACAGAAGACATGAGGAAAGCATGATGAAACAAGTGAGAGCACGACAGAAAACATGAGGAAAGCATGGTGAGACAAGTGAGAGCACGACAGAAAACATGAGGAAAGCATGATGAAACAAGTGAGAGCACGACAGAAAACATGGGAAAGCATGATGAAACAAGTGAGAGCACGACAGAAAACATGGGAAAGCATGATGAAACAAGTGAGAGCACGACAGAAAACATGAGGAAAGCATGGTGAGACAAGTGAGAGAACGACAGAAGACATGAGGAAAGCATGGTGAGACAAGTGAGAGCACGACAGAAAACATGAGGAAAGCATGATGAAACAAGTGAGAGCACGACAGAAAACATGAGGAAAGCATGGTGAGACAAGTGAGAGCACGACAGAAGACATGAGGAAAGCAAGATGAAACAAGTGAAAGCACGACAGAAGACATGGGAAAGCATGATGAACAAGTGAGAGCACGACATAAGACATGTAAAAGCATGGTGAGACAAGTGAGAGAACGACAGGAGCCGTGGGAAAGCAAGATGAAACAAGTGAGAGCACGACAGAAGACATGTAAAAGCATGGTGAGACAAGTGAGAGAACGACAGGAGACGTGGGAAAGCAAGATGAAACAAGTGAGAGCACGACAGAAGACATGAGGAAAGCAAGATGAAACAAGTGAGAGCACGACAGAAGACATGTAAAAGCATGGTGAGACAAGTGAGAGAACGACAGGAGACGTGCTAAAGCAAGATGAAACAAGTGAGAGAACGACAGGAGACGTGAGAAAGCATGGTGAGACAAGTGAGAGAACGACAGGAGCCGTGGGAAAGCAAGATGAAACAAGTGAGAGCACGACAGAAGACATGTAAAAGCATGGTGAGACAAGTGAGAGAACGACAGGAGACGTGGGAAAGCAAGATGAAACAAGTGAGAGCACGACAGAAGACATGAGGAAAGCAAGATGAAACAAGTGAGAGCACGACAGAAGACATGTAAAAGCATGGTGAGACAAGTGAGAGAACGACAGGAGACGTGCTAAAGCAAGATGAAACAAGTGAGAGCACGACAGAATACATGTGAAAGCATGGTGAGACAAGTGAGAGAACGACAGAAGACATGTGAAAGCATGGTGAGAAAAGTGAGAGCACGACAGAAGACATGTTAAAGCATGGTGAGACAAGTGAGAGCACGACAGAAGACATGTAAAAGCATGGTGAGAAAAGTAAGAGCACGACAGAAGACATGTTAAAGCATGGTGAAACAAGTGAGAGCACGACAGAAGACATGTGAAAGCATGGTGAGACAAGTGAGAGAACGACAGAAGACATGTGAAAGCATGGTGAGAAAAGTGAGAGAACGACAGAAGACATGTTAAAGCATGGTGAGACAAGTGAGAGAACGACAGAAGACATGTGAAAGCATGGTGAGACAAGTGAGAGAACGACAGAATACATGTGAAAGCATGGTGAGACAAGTGAGAGAACGACAGAAGACATGAGGAAAGCATGGTGAGACAAGTGAGAGAACGACAGAAGACATGAGGAAAGCATGGTGAGACAAGTGAGAGTACGGATAACAGAGAGTGTGTCCTCACGGGTTCGAGCCTAAGAGTGAAGTTATTACGGTGATGCTGATACTCAATGTGCTGCTCTGAATCGTCCAGTGCCTGAATAAAGCTCTTCGAAACGACTACCGTATTTTTGGACTTAGACTTCCCGGCGCAAGCTAGTAGAACCCTCGTGTCGACAGGATCTGGCAAAGGGGACAAGTCGCAACATACATGTGTGTGTGTGTGTGTGTGTGTGTGTGTGTGTGTGTGTGTGTGTGTGTGTGAGTGTGTGTCTCTCTCAATCATTCAAATGATGCAGTGGATCTATATATAGTACAAAGGGCTAGAGCGGCTATGGTTCAGGATGATGATGATGATGATGATGATGTCCACTTGTATGGCGCACATATCCATGCTGGCAGCATGCTCAAGGCGCAGGAGATTGGGGGGAAGGGAGAAAAAGTTAACAAAAACAGAGACTAGTGCACAGTCTTTCAGTCAGGTATGTCCTTTCATTTAAGACTATTAACACAGATCCCAAGTCAGAAAAGGTGAGTCTTCAGAGTGCTCTTGAAGTGCTCTAGTGACTTCGCTTCTCGCATGTTCTGGGGGAGCGCATTCCACAGGGTTGGACCACAGTAGAAGAACGAGCGGCGACCCAAGCGCTTCCCTACGTGGCCGGCCCTACTGGGTGGAGCCAGCAGTGACTGGGAAGCAGAGCGAAGACATCTGGGGGGGTTGTGGAGAGGGATGATGTCTCTGAGGTACTGGGGGAAAGTTGGATCGTGCACACGCTTATAGCACAGGGAGAGCACCTTGTGGTCCACTCTCTTCATGACTGGGAGCCAATGGAGCTTGCGGAGGACTGGAGTGATGTGGTCGGTCTTCTTGGTCCTAGACACAATCCTTGCCGCCGTGTTCAGAACACGCTGGAGTCGGTCGAGCTGCTGGACAGGGAGGCCCCAAAGACAGCCGTTGGCATAGTCAATCTTGGAGATGACTAAGGCCACTGCGATGGTAGTTGCAGCCCTGTCCGTCAGGATGTTCCGCAGCTTACCAAGCGACCGGATGTGGAAGTAAGATCCGCTTACCACAGCACTCACATGGGCCTTCATCGTGAGGTCTTCGTCGATCATGATGCCCAGGTCTCTAACAGTGTGTGAGAAGGGAATGTCTGACTGGCCAACGCGTACAGTGCTCAAGCCAACAGAGTCTCTCTTGATCTTTGGGCCACATAAGATGGCTTCCATTTTGTCGTCATTGAGCTTGAGCATATTGGCAGTCATCCATGCCTTCACATCACAGCAGCACAGCTCAAACTTCCTGGCAGACATTGAACACTACCGAAAACTGGTTTTTATTTTGCCAGACTTCTTTTTGAAACTCTTTAATACACAAGTAGAGCCAGAACATGGTTGCTCTGACGTGGAAACGTGTCCATCTCCAAACGTTGAAAAGCCTTTTATCTGCCGTCTTAATAACCTAACATGTTATAGTTTATGAGCAAACAAGCAGGTGTCCTTTAGGCATCAATGCTAGACTAAATGCACTCAAAATATATCGACTGGGAAACGGTGGCCGCTGACCGCAACAGCTGGAGACACGCCGTCAAGACTGGCATCCAGGCCAGCGAGAGGACGAGACGGGAGCAGTGGGAGGAGAGGAGAGAACGCAGACGACAGAGGATAGCGTCGGCATCTACAGTGCCACGCCAAGACTTCACTTGCGACAAGTGCAACAGAGCATGCGGCTCAAGGATCGGGCTCTACAGCCACAGAGCACGCTGCCGCTCAACCCCGGACTGACCAAACCTGGCGCGCACTCCATAGTCTCACGAGACTGACGGATGCCAACCAACCAACCATTTCACAAATGGATTAATCACGATATCCCCGCAAGCCATATAATCTGATGCTGCACTCTAAGATGATAAAGGGGGGCTAGGCGCGGGAATGAGTGAATTGTATATTCATAGACACGTACTGTGTCATGAAGAAGACTAAGATGAACTGCATTTCTCGTTCAGATGAACTGCTTACGATGATTTGAGTCAGAGGTAAATTTTCGATTTGTACAGATTATCACATTGATATTCTTGATGTAGTGGCCTACGAGAACATTGATATAATGAGGTCTACAGCAAAGTGTCTGTACAACGCCTTTAAGAGCAGACATGAAGAATGAAAACAACCGATATGCTGTAAACATATGATGTGAAGGTTCTAGAACTTACAGAAACATTGTAGCGCAATCGGGCTGTTTACATTAGCCGCTCCACTCATGCTGTTGCTTGGCTAGGCAGTGAAGTCGGGCTAAATTTATATTGGCTGTCATGTGACGTCAGTGGCGTAGCTGCTGGAGCATGGGGGTATGTTCAACTCTATTCTTAAAGGTTCTGGAACCTGTGTAAATGTATATAAGCAGGGACGACGAGAGGAGAGAGCACACACAACAGAGTTAGGGTAAGAGCTTAACTAGAAGAGAGCGAGTCGTCCTTTGTAAGGCGTGAGTCCTCGGCAGCATTGCGCGTAGAGTGAAGTTGTTTACCGATATTCACCGCTGTGTATCGACCAGGGCCCGTATCCAGAACGGCGAGTTATTTTAACCCCGATTTATCTCTAAACTCAGACAATTCCAACTGTCTCTTCCGCTCTCCCTTGGCTGGAAACCACTATATATAGCAAAGCAACCTAGGATCCTCTGACGAGCGTACCTTATCTAACCGATCAAGATAAACCGGGGTTAGGGGATAAATCGAGTGTTAAAAAGATAAAAACCGCTGGCGCTGAACCTCCAGGTTTTGGCATTAAAAACCCCCCAATACAGCTGCGAGGGCCTTCAGTAAACCTGGAGGGAAAAAAAATCGAATACAGGACGTTTCGTACCCTAGTCGTTGTGCACCTCATTTAGTCGATTCGTACCTTTTCTACTCTAACCCTAACTCTAACCCTAACTCTAACCGGTTAGGGTACGAAACGACTAGGTACAAAAACGACCTGCATCGTAAAAAATCTTTCTTTCTCCTTCACCAATGTTTTGCAAATTCACCCTTCTCAAAAATCTCCTCGCAAATGACGTCACGTTATTCGACGTCAAATGATGACGTCACACATTTTGCAAATGGAGTCTGTTGTATCGTTTTCATTGCAACACCAAAATGTAAAAAAGTCACTTTCTTTTAAAACCTCGATTCTGAAAATTTGATAATATTGAATCGGACCTAACTTCCAGTCAGTGTGCAAAATCTCAAGGAAATCCGTCCAGTAGTTTTTGAGATATAAGCCGTGGAGACGGGACAGACAGACACACAGACAGACTAACGAGACTCTGTTGCAAATTTATTTGATGGCGTCCAGCGTCTATGGCGAAACCGAAGGCGAAGGCTTCATCATCACATAGACACTGATGTGTTCCTTATTGCGAGAACAATGATCGACATGACGAGAACGCCAGACTGTCCTTTTTCACATTCCCCACAGACAAGAAGCAGAAGAAACTATGGATCTGGAAGATTCGGCTTGATCCTGGCAAAAAATTCAAGGCAACAAGAGCTTAGATTTAGGTCTTGTAAAAGCAAAAAAAAGTTAAATCATCTAACCAAAACATTCAAGATCCTCATAAAAACACCATATTTGTCATATCTTTTCATTAACTCAACTACACTTCTTACGAAATAAAGTAATTTCTACAACTTGAGATACGAATAAAAGCGACTTAACTCTTAAGGCTTCAGATAGTGCCTCACGAGGAGCAGCGCACATGTTTGTGATGTAAAACGTGACCTTCATTACAGTATTACACTACGAGTGATCTTATCCGATACCAGTTGATGTTTTACCCCTCTGCTAAGATTATAAAACAACTCATTCGAATTTTACATGAAACATTTAGTTATCTCGATCGTCTGCTGGCGTAGTGGCTACGGTTCGATCGTGTTCGTCTGCTTGGTTCGTAGTGTTGATCATTATGAATGGTGTTTCTTGAAATAAGGTCAGTAAGCCTATATGTTAATTTATAACGCTAATATAACCCTGGGCTGTCTTAATTTATCAAAGCTGTATGTTGATTGCGTCAATAGGTCGTGAAATACATTTTACAAATCCAAGCTTCTCGTACTTCTATTTATAGCTGACGCGCGGACCTCAGCGGCACCAGGATAGATTATAAATACATTGTTGTCCTCGAACCTGCCTGCTGTTGACATCGTGTACAATGCTAGTATTGTCTGATGCTATGAAATACGTTCACCAGTAAAAGGTCCAACACATGGAGAGAGACAGACACAGACCTACACACCACAACACATGGAGACAGTCACAGACCTACACACCACAAAACACATGGAGACAGACAGTCTCAGACCTACACACCATCTTTGAAGTGCTGCAAGAACAAAACAAAACAAACGAAATGTTTTCCCCCCTTTTT
This sequence comes from Theodoxus fluviatilis, assembly GCA_034096865.1. NCBI lineage: Eukaryota > Metazoa > Mollusca > Gastropoda > Cycloneritida > Neritidae > Theodoxus > Theodoxus fluviatilis. The sequence continues at coordinate 20,523 of JAWQFJ010003060.1, forward strand.
ATTATCGATTCACTGCCATTAGGCCAAGCCAACAGACTACCAGTACCAAGTTGTTGCGCTTAATTCAGGACAGACAGAACGAACGAACGAACTTTATTTTACAAGGGTAGTGAATTAGGCAGTATTGCCTTTCTTACTTACATTCAGCCCTTGAGGCAAAATATTCAAATGTGGTAAGAGAGAGAGAGAGAGAGAGAGAGAGAGAGAGAGAGAGAGACAGAGAGACAGAGAGAGACAGAGAGAGACAGAGAGAGAGACAGAGAGAGACAGAGAGAGAGAGAGAGACAGAGAGAGAGAGAGAGAGAGAGAGAGAGAGAGAGAGAGGGGGGGGGAGGGGAGCTGGGAAAAGTGGAGGAAGGGAAGAGAGAATGAGAGTAAGAGGGTGGGTGGGAGAGAGATCGAGAGAGAGATCGAGAGAGAGAGAGAGAGAGAGAGAGAGAGAGAGAGAGAGAGAGAGAGAGACAGAGAGAGAGAGAGAGAGAGAGACAGAGAGAGAGTGAGAGTAGCCATAAGTACTGATCAAAAGATCAGATAAAGGCCTCGCAGCCTAAGACATCTGAGGACATATCTATCTAAATTAATTCTCCTATAAACTGTCCTCGCAAATGACGTCACGTTATTGATGACGTCGCACATGTTGGAATTTCGCCATCCCCAGGTGTTTCGAAATTCTTCTGGCATATAGGATCGAAATTGTACTTGCAAATGACGTCATGCTATTAATGACGTCAAATTTGGCTTTTCCGTCAATTGTCATTTCAATAATTTTTAGAGAGGTGCTTCGATTATACGACCTTAAAAAAACCACTTTCTCTTCAAGCCTCGATTCTGAAAATTTGATACATTCAATCGGACCTAACTTCCAGTTAGTGTGCAAAATCTCAAGGAAATCCGTCCAGTAGTTTTTGAGATATAAGCCGTGGAGACGGGACAGACAGACACACACACACACACACACACACACACACACAGACAGACAGACAGATAAAGTCTGTAGGACCTCCAGTAAACCTGGAGGGATAAAACGCCGTTCTGGATACGGGCCCAGTTCATGAATAAAGTTTTATCGAAAACGACCACCGGAAGTTTGTGAACTTCGACTTCCCGGTGCAAGCTAGGAGAACCCCTGTAGTCAAAGGATATTGCAAAGAGACGAGCGTAACATATATTTATTTGTGTTGTGATAAGCTAGTGCCGTTTCAAATGAAAGGCAAACGTTCATTCGTTCTGTATGTGTGTGTGTGTGTGTGTGTGTGTGTGTGCGTGTGTGTGTTTGAGTGTGTATATATGTAAATCTTTCCAAGCAACATGTGCGATGGCGAAAAAACAACATCTGAACATAGAGATCCACAAGTTAACGGACATGCTCGTCAGATCTCCAGATTAAGACAAAAATATTTTTGTACATCTCTTTTTCTATATTTTTTCTTACTAATTTTCCAGTTTGAACCATAGAATTCTGGGTCATGCATTGAAAAACCAAATCAAATCAAAACAACAACAAAGGCTTCCATTGTCTGAAACTTTATTCTATAAAATCGAATATTTCTTCAAGCAATACAAAAAAAAAGATCCTTTACCAAAAGTCTTTCTGAGCCTTAAAGTATTTCTTCTCTTTGCCTGACGGATTTTATGTATGGGTAAACCTGTCTGGTCCTGGTAAATGGCATTAATAAAGTCCCTTAAACACTAGTTGTGATAACCAGTAAAGATATGAAGCTAATATTAACGAAGGGAAACACTCACTACACTACAAAGACCTTCAACAATTTTTTTACGAAAGCAGTCACAAGGAGAAAGTCTTTCCCACAAAGGCACATTATAAGTGTTGTAGAAAGATTGATAAAAATACAAACAAGAAGCAGATCTCGCGTAATATACCATGTTTAAGTTTTCAAATAAAAGAGCCACTTTCTTTGCTAAAACATGGCTTTGATGACACTCTCAAAGATATGAGTTTTTGTCTGTCAAAAGTTATAACAAGTTTTCGTCACAGGTGTCTTGAGTTGTTAATACTCTCTCAACAGAAAATGTTGATATATTGTTAAGTTGTTAATAATACTCTCACAACAGAAAATGTTGATATAATATATAATAACCATATTAAGGTTAAGATGTTAATACACTCTCAAAAGAAAATATTTATGCATACTTGGTAAATATTTCTGTCAGAATGTGCATAAATTGACGTAGAGATATTAAAACAATCGCCCATTATAATTACATGCTGGATGATGGCGTCACATTTAAGTCTTCAATGAGTTTCTAAAAGCATGCTGTGCTACGAAGATGATCACTACAGCTTTTAACCTCCAATCTTCTCCTAAACACTGTGCTGTACGGGTACGAATACTCGCAGTAAATCTTCATCCCCACTCGATTTCCAAACTGCGCTCTGTGCAAAACATATAAGCAATACAGCCAGCAGTCTCCACTTATTACCCCGAATGCCTGCCGACAAACCAGATGGTCCCACTCCCACACTACTCTGGGCGTTCCTTTCTCCGCGCCCTGGTTGCCAGGTTGTCTGTGACGGAACTTCGTTGGTGACCTCCAGAGGTCATGCGGTGCAGCTCCTGGGGGTTATAGCCGTAGCCAATCTTGGACCTCGTCCTGCAGTCCGACGTCTGGGAGCCTAGCTCGCCGTCGGACGTGGTCAGCGTGTCCACGTCGTCGTCCGTGTCCTCTGTGCGCATCAGGTTGGCAATCCTGTTCCTTAGCTCCTCGTTGTCCTTCATCTCGGGGTTGGCCCAGAAGTAGGCTTGCTCCGCATGGTGCAGGAAGAGCTGCACCACCTTCTTCACCTTCTTCCAGTTGCTCAGCATCTGCAGTACACAGACCTCTGCATGCTCAACTAACACGGAGTGCATGAATGAATGAATGAATGAATGAACGAATGTTTTCTCTTCACCCGACGTAAAAGGAGACAACTTTGTAAAATTTAACGGGTACCTTAGATAGAAAATCAAATTGTAAAATATTTTCAAACAAGTTTTATTTTATTCCTCTTGATAACATACTTCTCTCACATAGAAAATAACCACATTTCCTGCGAGGCTTAGATAAAAGCCATACACATTAAAAATAATAGAATAGCTCAGAATCTTTGAAAACAAGCAGGCCCTTAACCCCAGTTCCCTTCCAAAACCCTTCTGACATCTTATCTACAGCACAGCTATACTCTCAATATCTTGCAAGTGGGAGAACAAAACAAAACAAGAAGGGCAAAGCCCATACGACTCACATGATTGACCTTGACCTTTACATGAACTTGACCCTCAGGTGACCTTCAAGGTCAAGGTCAAACAACTAAACCTAGCAATGACATCATACACTAAGAAATGCTTTACACATTTTCCCTACCAAAATAATGTGACCTTGACCCAAGGTCAAGGTCATCCAAGGTCATGCAACACAAAGCTGTTCATTCAAGACATAGGAAGCACAGTTGTGCTTATTGGCACTTTCTACCATGAGATATGGTCACTTTTAGTGGTTCACTACCCCATTTTGGTCACATTTCATAAGGTCAAAGTGACCTTGACCTTGATGATATGTGACCAAATGTGTTTCATGATGAAAGTATAACATGTGCCCCACATAATTATTAAGTTTGAAACAGTTATCTTCCAGAGTTCAGGGTCAAGGTCACTTCAAAATATGTATACAATCCAACTTTAAAGAGCTCCTGTGACCTTGAGCATGAAGCAAGGTCAAGTCACTGTGTATGTTTTTTGACGCCTTGTCATCCTACACCATGATGCCAAATTGGGTGTTGATAGACTTAATAGTCTCCGAGAAAAATCCAACGTAAAATTTTTGTACGGATTGCAGGACGCCCGGACAACCGGACGCCCGGACGGACGACACGGGTGACCTAGTATGAAAGTATAACATGTGTACTACAATGTTATGAAGTTTGGAAGAGTTATCTTCCATAGTTCAGGGTTAAGGTCACTTCAAAATATGTATACAATCCAACTTTAAAGAGCTCCTGTGACCTTGACCTTGAAGCAAGGTCAATCAAACTGGTATCAAAAGATAGGGATTACTTTGCCCTATACACCATATTCATAGGTCAGGTATCCAATCTCAAAAACTTCAGAGAAAATTGGGAAAATGTGAAAAATGGCAAGGTCAAGTCGCTATGTATGTTTTTTGACGCCTTGTCATCATACACCATCATGCCAAATTGGGTGTTGATAGACTTAATAGTCTCCGAGAATAATCCAAGGTAAAAGTTTTTTACGGACACCCGGACGCCCGGACGGACGACACGGGTGAGTACATAGACTCACTTTTGCTTCCCCTTGACCACAACCCATGCTGATCCATTTGAGTTAGAACACAGTACCTCAGTCAGAAAGGTCGTGGCGGAAATTTTCTTTTTCCATTCAAGTTGTGTTTTCTCATTCATGACAATATATTCTCACGCAGGAAATACTAGCCTTTCCTGTGAGGCTCAGATAATGGACATA
>JAWQFJ010003060.1:30000-40000 GCA_034096865.1 Theodoxus fluviatilis
TGTCGTTACTGTAGTTGGGATTGTCGGTACTGTAGTTGGCATTGTCGGTACTGTAGTTGGGATTCTCGTTACTGTAGTTGGGATTGTCGTTACTGAAGTTGGGATTGTCGTTACTGTAGTTGGCATTGTCGTTACTGTATTTGGGATTGTCGTTACTGTAGTTGGGATTGTCGTTACTGTAGCTGGCATTGTCTTAATTGTAGTTGGGATTGTCGGTACTGTAGTTGGAATTGTCGTTACTGTAGTTGGGATTGTCGTTACTGTAGCTGGCATTGTCTTAATTGTAGTTGGGATTGTCGGTACTGTAGTTGGAATTGTCGTTACTGTAGTAGGGATTGTCGTTACTGAAGTTGGGATTGTCGTTACCGTAGTTGGCATTGTCGTTACTGTAGTTGGCATTGTCGGTACTGTAGTTGGCATTGTCGGTACTGTAGTTGGCATTGTCGTTACTGTAGTTGGGATTGTCGTTACTGAAGTTGGCATTGTCGGTACTGTAGCTGGCATTGTCGTTACTGTAGTTGGGATTGTCGTTACTGAAGTTGGAATTGGCGGTACTGTAGTTGGCATTGTCGTTAACGTAGTTGGCATTGTCGTTACTGAAGTTGGGATCGTCGGTACTGTAGCTGGCATTGTCGTTACTGTAGTTGGCATTGTCGTTACTGAAGTTGGCATTGTCGGTACTGTAGCTGGCATAGTCGTTATTGTAGATGGCATTGTCGTTACTGTAGCTGGCATTGTCGTTACTGTAGTTGGCATTGTCGTTACTGTAGTTGGCATTGTCGGTACTGTAGTTGGCATTGTCGGTACTGTAGTTGGGATTGTCGTTACTGTAGTTGGGATTGTCGTTACTGTAGTTGGCATTGTCGTTACTGTAGTTGGATTGTCGTTACTGTAGTTGGCATTGTCGGTACTGTAGTTGGGATTGTCGTTACTGAAGTTGGGATTGTCGTTACTGTATCTGGCATTGTCGTTACTGTAGTTGGGATTGTCGTTACTGAAGTTGGGATTGTCGTTACTGTAGTTGGGATTGTCGTTACTGTAGTTGGGATTGTCGTTACTGTAGTTGGCATTGTCGTGACTGTAGTTGGGATTGTCGTTACTGTATCTGGCATTGTCGTTACTGTAGTTGGGATTGTCGTTACTGAAGTTGGGATTGTCGTTACTGAAGTTGGGATTGTCGTTACTGAAGTTCGGATTGTCGGTACAGTACTTGGCATTGTCGGTATTGTAGCTGGCATTGTCGGTACTGTAGTTGGGATTTTCGTTAAAGTAGTTGGGATTGTCGGTACTGTAGTTGGCATTGTCGGTACTGTAGTTGGCATTGTCGTTACTGTAGTTGGCATTGTCGTTGCTGTAGTTGGGATTGTCGTTACTGTAGTTGGCATTGTCGTTACTGTAGTTGGCATTGTCGTTACTGTAGTTGGCATTGTCGTTACTGTAGTTGGCATTGTCGTTACTGTAGTTGGGATTGTCGTTACTGTAGTTGGCATTGTCGTTACTGAAGTTGGCATTGTCGTTACTGTAGTTGGCATTGTCGGTACTGTAGTTGGCATTGTCGGTACTGTAGTTGGCATTGTCGGTACTGTAGTTGGCATTGTCGTTACTGTAGTTGGCATTGTCGTTACTGTAGTTGGGATTGTCGTTACTGTAGTTGGCATTGTCGTTACTGTAGTTGGCATTGTCGTTACTGTAGTTGGGATTGTCGTTACTGTAGTTGGGATTGTCGTTACTGTAGTTGGCATTGTCGTTACTGTAGATGGGATTGTCGTTACTGTAGTTGGCATTGTCGTTACTGTAGTTGGCATTGTCGTTACTGTAGTTGGCATTGTCGTTACTGTAGTTGGGATTGTCGTTACTGTAGTTGGCATTGTCGTTACTGTAGTTGGCATTGTCGTTACTGAAGTTGGCATTGTCGTTACTGTAGTTGGCATTGTCGGTACTGTAGTTGGCATTGTCGGTACTGTAGTTGGCATTGTCGGTACTGTAGTTGGCATTGTCGGTACTGTAGTTGGCATTGTCGTTACTGTAGTTGGCATTGTCATTACTGAAGTTGGGATTGTCGTTACTGAAGTTGGGATTGTCGTTACTGAAGTTGGGATTGTCGGTACAGTAGCTGGCATTGTCGTTACTGAAGTTGGGATTGTCGGTACAGTAGCTGGCATTGTCGTTACTGTAGTTTTGATTGGCGTTACTGAAGTTGGGATTGTCGTTACTGAAGTTGGGATTGTCGGTACAGTAGCTGGCATTGTCGTTACTGTAGTTGGCATTGTCGTTACTGAAGTTGGGATTGTCGTTACTGTAGTTGGGATTGTCGTTACTGTAGTTGGCATTGTCGGTACTGTAGTTGGCATTGTCGTTACTGAAGTTGGCATTGTCGTTACTGTAGTTGGCATTGTCGGTACTGTAGTTGGCATTGTCGGTACTGTAGTTGGCATTGTCGGTACTGTAGTTGGCATTGTCGTTACTGTAGTTGGCATTGTCGGTACTGTAGTTGGCATTGTCGGTACTGTAGTTGGGATTGTCGTTACTGAAGTTGGGATTGTCGGTACAGTAGCTGGCATTGTCGTTACTGTAGTTTTGATTGGCGTTACTGAAGTTGGCATTGTCGTTACTGTAGTTGGGATTGTCGGTACTGAAGTTGGCATTGTCGTTACTGTAGATGGGATTGTCGTTACTGTAGTTTTGATTGTCGTTACTGTAGTTGGCATTGTCGTTACTGTAGTTGGGATTGTCGTTACTGTAGTTGGGATTGTCGGTACTGAAGTTGGCATTGTCGGTACAGTAGCTGGCATTGTCGTTACTGTAGTTGGCATTGTCGTTACTGTAGTTGGCATTGTCGTTACTGTAGTTGGGATTGTCGGTACTGAAGTTGGCATTGTCGGTACAGTAGCTGGCATTGTCGTTACTGTAGTTTTGATTGTCGTTACTGTAGTTGGCATTGTCGTTACTGTAGTTGGGATTGTCGGTACTGAAGTTGGCATTGTCGTTACTGTAGATGGGATTGTCGTTACTGTAGTTGGGATTGTCGGTACTGTAGTTGGGATTGTCGTTACTGTAGTTTTGATTGTCGTTACTGTAGTTTTGATTGTCGTTACTGTAGTTGGGATTGTCGTTACTGTAGTTGGTATGGTCGTTACTGTAGATGGGATTGTCGTTACTGTAGTTGGCATTGTCGTTACTGTAGTTGGGATTCTCGTTACTGTAGTTGGGATTCTCGTTACTGTAGTTGGCATTGTCGTTAATGTCGTTGGGATTCTCGTTACTGTAGTTGGGATTCTCGTTACTGTAGTTGGCATTGTCGTTACTGAAGTTGGCATTGTCGTTACTGTAGTTGGGATTCTCGTTACTGTAGTTGGGATTCTCGTTACTGTAGTTGGCATTGTCGTTACTGAAGTTGGCATTGTCGTTACTGTAGTTGGGATTGTCGTTACTGTAGTTGGCATTGTCGTTACTGTAGATGGGATTGTCGTTACTGTAGTTGGGATTGTCGTTACTGTAGTTGGGATTGTCGTTACTGTAGTTGGGATTGTCGTTACTGTAGATGGGATTCTCGTTACTGAAGTTGGGTTAGTCGTTACTGTAGTTGGGATTCTCGTTACTGTAGTTGGGATTCTCGTTACTGTAGTTGGGATTGTCGTTACTGTAGTTGGGATTGTCGTTACTGTAGATGGGATTCTCGTTACTGAAGTTGGGATTCTCGTTACCGTAGTTGGGATTGTCGTTACTGAAGTTGGCATTGTCGTTACTGTAGTTGGGATTCTCGTTACTGAAGTTGGGATTCTCGTTACTGTAGTTGGGATTGTCGTTACTGTAGTTGGGATTGTCGTTACTGTAGATGGGATTGTCGTTACTGTAGTTGGCATTGTCGGTACTGTAGTTGGGATTGTCGTTACTGTAGTTGGGATTGTCGTTACTGTAGTTGGGATTGTCGTTACTGTAGATGGGATTGTCGTTACTGTAGTTGGCATTGTCGGTACTGAAGTTGGGATTGTCGTTACTGTAGTTGGGATTGTCGTTACTGTAGTTGGCATTGTCGGTACTGTAGTTGGCATTGTCGTTACTGTAGTTGGGATTGTCGTTACTGTAGTTGGCATTGTCGTTACTGTAGTTGGCATTGTCGTTACTGTAGTTGGCATTGTCATTACTGTAGTTGGCATTGTCGTTACTGAAGTAGGCATTGTCGTTATTTTGTTGGGATTGTCGGTACTGTAGTTGGCATTGTCATTACTGAAGTTGGCATTGTCGTTACTGTAGTTGGGATTGTCGTTACTGTAGTTGGCATTGTCGTTACTGTAGTTGGCATTGTCGTTACTGTAGTTGGGATTCCCGTTACTGTAGTTGGGATTCTCGTTACTGTAGTTGGCATTGTCGTTACTGAAGTTGGCATTGTCGTTACTGTAGTTGGCATTGTCGTTACTGTAGTTGGGATTCCCGTTACTGTAGTTGGGATTCTCGTTACTGTAGTTGGGATTCTCGTTACTGAAGTTGGGATTCTCGTTACTGTAGTTGGGATTGTCGTTACTGAAGTTGGGATTCCCGTTACTGTAGATGGGATTCTCGTTACTGAAGTTGGGATTCTCGTTACTGTAGTTGGGATTGTCGTTACTGTAGTTGGCATTGTCATTACTGTAGTTGGGATTCCCGTTACTGTAGATGGGATTCTCGTTACTGAAGTTGGGATTCTCGTTACTGTAGTTGGGATTGTCGTTACTGTAGTTGGCATTGTCGTTACTGTAGTTGGGATTCCCGTTACTGTAGTTGGGATTCTCGTTACTGTAGTTGGCATTGTCGTTACTGAAGTTGGCATTGTCGTTACTGTAGTTGGGATTGTCGGTACTGTAGATGGCATTGTCGGTACTGTAGATGGGATTGTCGGTACTGTAGTTGGGATTGTCGGTACTGTAGTTGGCATTGTCGGTACTGTAGTTGGCATTGTCGTTACTGAAGTTGGGATTGTCGGTACTGTAGATGGCATTGTCGTTATTGGAGCTGGGATTGTCGTTACTGTAGTTGGGATTGTCGTTACTGAAGTTGGGATTGTCGGTACTGTAGTTGGGATTGTCGGTACTGTAGTTGGGATTGTCGGTACTGTAGTTGGCATTGTCGGTACTGTATCTGGCATTGTCGTTACTGAAGTTGGGATTGTCGTTACTGTAGTTAGCATTGTCGTTACTGAAGTTGGCATTGTCGTTACTGTAGTTGGGATTGTCGTTACTGAAGTTGGGATTGTCGGTACTGTAGTTGGGATTGTCGTTACTGAAGTTGGGATTGTCGGTACTGTAGATGGCATTGTCGTTATTGGAGCTGGGATTGTCGTTACTGTAGTTGGGATTGTCGTTACTGAAGTTGGGATTGTCGGTACTGTAGTTGGGATTGTCGGTACTGTAGTTGGCATTGTCGGTACTGTAGTTGGGATTGTCGTTACTGTAGTTGGGATTGTCGTTACTGAAGTTGACATTGTCGGTACTGTAGTTGGGATTGTCGTTACTGTAGTTGGGATTGTCGGTACTGTAGTTGGGATTGTCGTTAATGTAGTTGGGATTGTTGGTACTGTAGTTGGGATTGTCGTTAATGTAGTTGGGATTGTGGTTACTGAAAATGGGATTTTCGGTACAGTAGTTGACATTGTCGGTACTGTAGTTGGCATTGTCGTTACTGTAGTTGGCATTGTCGGTACTGTAGTTGGCATTGTTGGTACTGTAGTTGGGATTGTCATTACTGAAGTTGGCATTGTCGGTACTGTATTTGGGATTGTCGTTAATGTAGTTGGCATTGTCGGTACTGTAGTTGGCATTGTCGTTACTGTAGTTGGCATTGTCGTTACTGTAGTTGGCATTGTCGTTACTGTAGTTGGCATTGTCATTACTGTAGTTGGCATTGTCGTTACTGTAGTTGGGATTGTCGTTACTGTAGTTTTCATTGTCGGTACTGTAGTTGGCATTGTCACTGTCGTCGTTGCTACTACTTTTAGCACAAGCAAATCTGTCGTCGCCCTTTTCGTCTCTGTTGTCAGAAAGGCTACAATAGATTTGCCACTGCTTCGAGTACAAAGCAGATCTCCGGTATCGTAAACATTTTTGTCGTGGTCGTCGTAACCGTTGGCCACTGTCACGACTCATTGCTTTGCATCCATTGCAAATCGACCGACCTCGTCATCGTCGCTGTTGTTTGCACAGTGTGAGGTGATGCTACGGAGTCCCACTGCTTCGTGGCAGTCTCGGCTGACCCCTCCTCAGGCAAACTGAGGGCCAAAAGGAAGTTGCGGAAGCCCCTTCTGTCTCTGACGTTTCCTTTTGTCCTCTGGCATTTGTTTCCTCTCCACCTCACTCCTCCTGACAGCCTGTTTGGGGCACTCCAACTGCCGCGATAGCCTGCCACTTACCAACTTCCTCCGTCAGCTCTGGAGAGAGTCCCCTGTCCAGAAGTTCTATCAACACCTGGGTCACTCCTGTGGATGCCAGCAGGCCTAGGTGCAATGCCTGCAACGTAAGGAGCAGTGTTGAAAATCTGAAGTCTGCAAAGCCCAATGGCCATGGCTTCCATCTGATGAGTGGTCTGGGATAGGGGTGGGTGTAGGTGGGTGGGCGGGGATGGTGGGTGGGTGGGTGGGTGGGTTGGTGGTCGGGGATGGGGGTGGATGAGTGGATAGAATGGTGGGTATTGCACGGTCCGGCTGTATCTTGTTTGCACCTGTACATGTAAAGAAGCTGCTTGCAATGCTGACTACTCAAGCCCCGAAATTTTATCCCCAGGTCATAGACCGAAAGCAAATCTATTTCCCTCTTCATCTCAGATCTCTAAGAATCAGGCGACAAATACATAATTGCTTTATTAGGGCAGTAGTATGAAAACAAGGATAGACAGAAAAGATGAAGTCAACACAACAACTGATACTTATTTAGGAGATGAGAAGAAAGAAGTGTAAACAGGCATGAAATGGTGTAATATATCCTTAAAGGAAAAGTGCTGAGCTTTTTCAGAAGAAAAACAGCAATGAAAATATGTTCAGGCAGCACTTCGTTTTTAAATGTTATACATTGTAAGTATTTTTTGAATAATAGAAGAGTACAACTTTGTTCTTGAAGCCGATTTATAGCTCCCTTTCGGCACTGACCGTGAGGAGAAAGTCACGGGACTTGGATTCTTTCAGAGTGGGATGAAGTATCTTGGAGTCAATTGATGGGAAATAGTTTAATATACCACTTATTTTGCACTTTACCTCTCAAGAAGAGCAAGAGACAGACACAACACAACCGACTGTACAGCACTGAACAGACGAAATTTCTCTACAGCAACTCCTACTTTTTGGAGCGGATTAAGTTCAGTGCCTTGACGACAAGACCAATGAGGTTTACCATCATGGAATTAATATACAGAGTGCGTGCGTACGTACGTGTGTGTATGCATGTATGCTTACAATTTTACGTCTATAGGTGTATGTGCATAAGCGTGTGTGAATGTGGCATGCCTACGTGTAAGTGCGTGCAGGCTCGAGAACATACATGTACGTATGCACGTGCATGACGGAGGGAATGCGATGTGCTTAGCATGTGTTGCTACAGGTGCGTTGCGCGCATGTTGCACTTGACTGTGCCATCTACATGCAGCTTGTCTGTGTTGCTGCCAAATCCCAGGCTACAACGCTGGTTGGACAAAGTTGCCTGCCTTTTCCCTTGCAAAGGCCATCGCCGGTCTGGTGACCACACCAACGACGTGGTTCAGTGTGCCTATATCTGATGTCTGATGACCACACCAGTGACGTAGTTCAGTGTGCCTACCTCTGCATTGTGACCCCACCAGTGACGTAGTTCAGTGGGCCTACCTCTGCATTGTGACCACACCAGTGACGTAGTTCAGTGTGCCTACCTCTGCATTGTGACTCCACCAGTGACGTAGTTCAGTGGGCCTACCTCTGCATTGTGACCACACCAGTGACGTAGTTCAGTGTGCCTACCTCTGCATTGTGACGTAGTTCAGTGGGCCTACCTCTGCATTGTGACCACACCAGTGACGTAGTTCAGTGGGCCTACCTGTGCAGCCTTCGAGAAATCGTACAGCATCATGACGCAGCTGCGGACGAGGTGAGGGTTGTCATCACACTGGAGGCCCACCACCAGGCGATGGTCCAGGCCCAGCACCAACTGGTTGATGGCAGGCACCAGGTAGTCCTTGGCCGACTCCGGCATGCGGTTTGACCACATAGGCACGGACTGGTTAAGCGTGGTTGCCGCTACATGGATCAGAACAAGGTGATATCATAAGCAGAGTTCGGTCCCAATAACTAGATACATGATCAGTCATTTAACCCCCACATATCGCTCCGCCCACCGCCGAATCTGAGACAAACAGTTCTGCTGAGATGTTGACAATTAGACATTGTTTAAAACGGCAGTCATCAACTGTTTCCCTGTATTTCCCCCTTCCTTCTACCAGCTTTCTACCGCTTTCTCTATCGTGACAGGTATCCTGCACGTGTTCCCAGTGTTTTCGGCTGACGTTGATGTGTTCAACCTTCAACCCTCCACTCCTCTCACTTCACTGCCCCCTCCTTCCCGCCCTCGCACATGATGACCAGTATACGCACATGATGACCAGTATACGCACATGATGACCAGTATACGCACATGATGACCAGTATACGCACATGATGACCAGTATACGCACATGATGACCAGTATACGCACATGATGACCAGTATACGCACACGATGACCAGTATACGCACACGATGACCAGTCCACGCACGCCCCTTGGCTGGCGACGCGCGTGGTGGCGGGGCTGCGAGAGGTTAATGATAGCAGACTCACGTGTATGGCAGCAAGTTTGTGTCGAAAGACAGAATTGAAATGTCTGCACAATCATTTCGTCGATAAGATTACAAGTATTGTTGAGACAATTATCAAACTACGTATTTTTCACACGAGTGTGCATTCTCCTTCGTTCTAAGAGTCACCATTAACATGTTATGAATACAAAAATTTTATTCTGTTGGGAATAAGTCATTTTGACGTATCGACACATAAATAGTAAGGTTTCGCCAGAAGTTAGAATTACCACGAACAGGATGAAACAGAAGCCAAGTGATTCAGAGCAAGGACTAAACCCCGGCACATATTCGCATCGCACTTTTACCTCAGTTTGAGTCATATACCAAATCTGGAGGAGGAGGAGAAGGAGGGAGGAGGAGGAGGGGGGAGGAGGAGGAGGGGGGAGGAGGAGGAGGGGGGAGGAGGAGGGGGGAGGAGGAGGAGGAGGAGGAGGAGGAGGAGGAGGAGGAGGAGGAGCAGGAGCCGGAGGAGGAGGAGGAGGAGCAGGAGGAGGAGGAGGAGCAGGAGGAGGAGGAGGAGGAGGAGGAGGAGGAGCAGGAGAAGGAGGAGCAGGGGCAGGAGCAGGAGGAGGAGCAGGAGCAGGAGGATGAGATAAATAAGTAGTAGTAGAAGGAGTAGTAGTAGTAGTAGTAGTAGTAGTAGTAGTAGTAGTAGTAGTAGTAGTAGTAGAAGTAAGAGTAGGAGTAGAATTAGGAAGAAGAGTAGTAGGAGTAGGAGTAGGGGGAGGAGGAGCAGGAGGAGGAGGAGGAGGAAGAGGAGCAGGAGGAGGAGGAGGAGGAGGAGGAAAGGAGGAAGAGGAGCAGGAGCAGGAGGAGGAGCAGGAGGAAGACGACGACGAGGAGCAGGAGCAGGAGGAGGACGAGGAGAAGCAGGAGGATGATGAGGAAGATACGTTCAACAGTAGCTGGTTGTTTGTCTGTGGCCAGTGTACTTTTGCAGGGGAGGGAATGTTACTGCTTCTGTAGGATTAGGGAAAACAAAAATCCCTTCAAAAGGGACATGTCTTTTCACAAAGTTGTTAACAACATGTAAATTTTGCACTTTTGATACAAATATGCTGCCACAGTCGTTCACTCCTTAAAGCTGAATTGATCAAGCTGAGATGACATGTTGTCAGGAACCAGACATTTTCCATTCATTTCGGCATTGCACAGCACAGCAACACGTTTTGAA
>JAWQFJ010003060.1:45000-47500 GCA_034096865.1 Theodoxus fluviatilis
GATTTGAAAAGAATAGATCATATTAGATCAAACCAAACCAGACTGGATTAGATCGGACACCAAATCAGATCATAATCGATCGAATTAGATGAAATGACACTGGATTCGATTAGATTAGACCATTCAGGATCGAATCGATTTTTTATTCTTTGATTTGATTCTATTTCAATTGCCTCGTGTCCGTTTGGAAATATTTATATTATATTTTAAAAACAGATTGCAAAAGATACGAATCCGTCTCTCCTGTCTGACATTACTTTTTTTTTGTCCATCCATGCATTCGTCCGTCCGTCCGTTTGTCCATCCATCCGTCCGCACATCCATACATCCATCCAGTAGTCCACCAACTCACTAATCCTGCTATCCCAGCATTAGTTCAGGTGTCTGTCTGTTTCTTCTCTACATGTTTTTTAAACCAGCGCACACTATTTGATAGTGTGCACAAATATACACATATTATTCGATTGTTACACGGCGCAACACGCGCGCAGACCGACTGACCGACTAACAGGCAGACAGTCAAGCACACACACACGCACACACACACACACACACACACACACACACACACACACACACACACACATACACACACATAGAGGGAGGGAGGGAGGGAGGGAAGGAGCGAGGGATGGAGGAACCGACGGACAAACAGAAGAAAGATACACGGACAGACAGATAGACAGACAGACAGATAGACAGACGGACACACAGACAGAAAGACAAACAGACACACAGACAGACTGACTGACGGACGGACGGACGGCCAACAGACAGCCAGCGACAAAGACACAGACGCAAATACACACAGAGACACCGAGAGACACACAGGCACGCAGGCATGCACACACATTTTCACGTACGCCCACTCATGCATACAAACTCACGTACGCACGCACGCACGCACGCACACACACACACACACACACACACACACACACACACACACATACATGGACGGACGGACGGACGGACGGAATGACGGTCGGACGGACGGACGGACGGACAGAAGGACGGGTAGACAGACATGCAGACATAAAGCCAGACACACCGACAGGAATACAGACAGACCAGGTTCAAAGGGACGGAGACAGACAGTCAGACAGACAGGCAGGCAGGCAGGCAGGCAGGCAGGCAGGCAGGCAGGCAGGCAGACAGACACACCAACAGACATACAGACAGACCACGTTAAACGTGACGGAGACAGGCAGGCAGACAGGCGGGCAGGCAGGCAGGCAGGAAGGCAGGCAGGCAGGCAGGCAGGCAGGCAGGCAGGCAGGCAGGCAGGCAGGCAGGCAGGCAGACAGACACACCAACAGACATACAGACAGACCACGTTAAACGTGACGGAGACAGGCAGGCAGACAGGCGGGCAGGCAGGCAGGCAGGCAGGCAGGCAGGCAGACAGACACACCAACAGACATACAGACAGACCACGTTAAACGTGACGGAGACGGAGACAGGCAGGCAGACAGGCGGGCAGGCAGGCAGGAAGGCAAAGAGAGGAACATGGCACTACTTCAACATTGCTTACATCGAAAGAGGAGGAGGGATATTCTTGCAGCTGAGCAGACAGATGGTGAGGATGTAACGGAGGATGGCCACCACCAGCGACCTTTCCCCCTCTCCCAGAAAGCGCAGCTGAGGGGTCAGGCAGACGACAGAGGCCGAGGCCAGCAGCGCATTGGTGGGCTCGCTATCTCGCCGTAGGAGGCACTCCCTGCATACCATCTTGTACTGCATCTGCACGGGCAGAAAGGCGCGCTCTTCATTTGGACTGAAGGCCTTTGTCGAAGATTTTCACTGAGATTATTGAACATCAGGCTGAAGATTGAAAATTACTCTGATGAATAACACGGGATATAGGACTTCGGTATGAACAGTTTTTCGCACTGGAAAAATAACTGAACCAAACATGTTAAGCAGTATTTACCTGTTTGGGTCAATACAGTTGTAATGAATGAATACATTCTTAAACCTAGGAGTTTTCAATAGGTGGCGACGATCCCATTCCGGTTACATAAGCAAAAAGTTACACATCAAACAAAAATGAAAATGACTAACAAACGTCAACATGAACTCAAGACAAATCAAAAGCGATTAGTATCGAAAATAACAACTTCAAAACCGTTTGTGAGTGAAAATTTTGTAACTTGTAGCGGAAAACAAGAATGAGAAGTGAGGATGACTGTAGTGAATGATCTGACTGACAGACAAACTAAATGGAGAAAACCTCTATGCAAAGAGAATTGACAAGATTACGAAAAGACAGAACTGAGCTCCCGTGTCAGGATGCATTTTTTCTGTGGTGCCAACTGTCCGCTGCACGTCAGAGCAATCTAGAGGCTGAGCTGGTAGGGTGCCAACTGTCCGCTGCACGTCAGAGCAATCTAGAGGCTGAGTTGGTAGGGTGCCAACTGTCCGTTGCACGTCAGAGCAATCTAGAGGCTGAGTTGGTAGGGTGCCAACTGTCCGCTGCACGTCAGAGCAATCTAGAGGC
>JAWQFJ010003060.1:52500-62285 GCA_034096865.1 Theodoxus fluviatilis
AAGTGCGACGCCCTCTCCTTCACGTTGCTGCAAAGGCAGCCTCGGTCTCAGGGGTGCAGCCGTCGCTACGCGCACATTTAGGTGGCACATGAGTTTCCGTCGATAACTGCGACGAGGAGGAGGAGGAGGAGGAGGAGGAAGAGAAGGAGGAGGAGGAGGAGGAGGAGGAGGAGGAGGAGGAGGAGGAGGTAAATGAGGAGGAGGAGGTAAAGGAGGAGTAGGAGGTAAAGGAGGAGGCGAAGGATAAGGTAAAGGAGGAGGCGAAGGAAGAGGCGGGGGAGGAGGCGAAGGAGGAGGTAGAAGCGGAGGCAAAGGAGGAGGCGGAGGAGGCGAAGGAAAAGGAAGAGGCGAAGTAGGAGAAGGAAGAGACGAAGAAAAAAGAGGAGGAGGAGGAGGAGGAGGAGGAGGAGGAGGAGGAGAGAGGAGGAGGAGGAGGAGGAGAGAGGAGGAGGAGGAGGAGGAGGAGGAGGAGGAGGAGGAGGAGGAGGAGGAGGAGGAGGAGGAGAAGGAGAGAGGAGGAGGAGGAGGAGGAGGAGGAGGAGGAGGAGGAGGAGAGGAGGAGGAGGAGGAGGAGGAGGAGGAGGAGGAAGAAGAAGCAGAAGAAGAAAGAGGAGGAGAGGAGGAGGAGGAGGAGGAGGAGGAGGAGGAGGAGGAGGAGGAGGAGGAGGAGGAGGAGGAGGAGGAGGAGGAGGAGGAGGAGGAGGAGGAGATTAAAAAAACATAGAGAGCACTCGGAGGGCGCAAACCTCCGCGATGAAAGCCAGTGCACAATGCAGTATAATTCAGGCAGTGTTCTGCTTGCCGGTACTGATGCCACATGACGGTTTTAGTGCTGCTAGTCATTTATGAAGGTATATCTGCGATGCAGCATGCATAATTGAAAACGTTGTTCCACTCAACTTGGGAACGTCACGTTAAAACGCTTTACAGCGGTTGAATAAACGGCATGTCTGCCATTGCCTGTATAAATCAGACAGAATGTTCTGCTAGGAAGACCTGACGCTACAAAGACTATTTAATTTTAGCGCTTGCTAGAGGTCACAGAGTGTCAATCGTATGCGTCGGCTTGACGCTCGGGCGCTGCGCCGTCCTTTGGCCTAGGTGATAACATATATCACTTTCTGGGTGTAATTCCAAAACGAAATAATTGATGTAACCTCCAAAATTTAATACTTTGATCACTAGATAAAACTTCAACATTTTACCAAATTTCATCAGAATCCGCACGGAACTATTTGAATTATTTTTCCAAATAACGAATTAACAAACGAACAACCGACCGAAAAGCATAAGCTCATAGGCTGAGGTAACCACTGTGGTCTGCAAGGAAATGCGTGTACCCTATGGAATGGAGGGTCACGGGACACCCACACAAGGAGAGGGGAAGGCGGGCTACCTGCATTTGGACCTGACGAAGAGCATGAGTCCGTCCAGGACGGTGATGGAGGCTTCCATCAGGTAGTCCAGGAACTTCTTGTCCCGACACAAATAATCCAGCAAGTGCAGCACGCTGTCCTGGACCTCGCTGGAGTCAAAGAAAGCATCGGACTCGCGCACCGCCTCGCTTTTAAGAAGCACAGTGTTGACGACTACGACGACGATGACGACGACGACAGTGATAAAGACGAATATTTACCAGCACGACCCCCAAAGCAGCAGCAGCTACAGCATTAACACAACAACAATCATTTAGTAATGCACTGGCAATTTGTTCGCTTTCTCTTTTGTTTCAGGCTTTCATCCCTGTCACTTTTGAGCAGCGCTGGGTATGTGACAAGCAGTGTGACATCTAAAGCCGAAGAAAAAGGTGACAAAACACGTGAAAAAGAACAAATGTATCGTCATGAAACGTGCTCCACATTAAGGCGGGCCAATTTGTAAACTGCCTCCATTGCAGCAAGTACAGGAAACCAGAAGTTGGTGACCTCGTATCTTCTGGTCTTCATTGCAACTGGAAACTTTTGCTCTGCCACCAGCTACTTGCAGGCAAGAACGCAGTTGAAACAAAGAGAAAGATAAGAAATAGCCAGTGCATTGCATGCATCAATCAAATGCTGGTGGCAGTCGAAAAGTGCGACGACATTCACTCCACAAGATATATAAGGATGGAAAAATGGTAGTCAAGTCATCCTGAGCATGAAATGAACCATGTCTCGCATTATTGCAGACATATCGAGCCACTATGCCAAATCCCGATCTTAAACATGATGCAATCATTAGCGTAAATGCTCATTCGCCTTTGGTCAAAGAAAACTAGCATAAAATCTTTATCTGCATCCCTTGAAAAACCAACCAACCAACCAACCAACCAACCAATCCAAACCACCAACCCAAATCAACTCACACCAAACCAACCAACCCACCAACTAACCAACCAACCAACCAACCCAAAACCCAAAACGGAGCGTTAATACGTTCCTTTCTATGGTAATTCTACCTAAAGCAGACGAAAGAAAAGGCGGAAAGCGATGCCCTACCAAGGTCCTTTCTTGAGGTTGAGGCCCATACTGGGGATGATCAGATTCTCTATCAGTTTATCGTCCAGTTTTTCCACCGCCATGCACACCAGCCTTAGGATGTCCAGCAAGTCTTTCTGCAAGCACAGCAACGTCAGTGGCCCGCAGGGAACAAACGTGGAATAGGCACAAGCTCCTTGTGAATCAACGCCTTCCTGGGGAAACGCCAGCCCCCAGCGTTTACTGTCCTTTGTCTCTCTAGCCCCAACCCCCTCTCCCTGTCTAGCCCAACCCCCTCAACCCCTCTTTCTCTCTAGCCGCAACCCCCTCGTCCCCCCTCTCTCTCTAGCCGTCACCCCCTCGTCCCCTCTCTCTCTCTCTAGCCGCAACCCCCTCGTCCCCCCTCTCTCTCTAGCCGTCACCCCCTCGTCCCCTCTCTCTCTCTCTCTAGCCGCAACCCCCTCGTCCCCTCTCTCTCTCTAGCCGTCACCCCCTCGTCCCCTCTCTCTCTCTCTCTAGCCGCAACGCCCTCGTCCCCTCTCTAGCCGCAACGCCCTCGTCCCCTCTCCCTCTCTAGCCGTCACCCCCTCGTCCCCTCTCTAGCCGCAACCCCCTCGTCCCCTCTCCCTCTCTAGCCGTCACCCCCTCGTCCCCTCTCTAGCCGCAACGCCCTCGTCCCCTCTCCCTCTCTAGCCGTCACCCCCTCGTCCCCTCTCTAGCCGTCACCCCCTCGTCCCCTCTCTAGCCGCAACCCCCTCGTCCCCTCTCCCTCTCTAGCCGCAACGCCCTCGTCCCCTCTCTAGCCGCAACGCCCTCGTCCCCTCTCTAGCCGCAACGCCCTCGTCCCCTCTCTAGCCGCAACGCCCTCGTCCCCTCTCTAGCCGCAATGCCCTCGTCCCCTCTCTAGCCGCAACGCCCTCGTCCCCTCTCTAGCCGCAAACCCCTCGTCCCCTCTCTAGCCGCAACGCCCTCGTCCCCTCTCTAGCCGCAACGCCCTCGTCCCCTCTCTAGCCGCAACGCCCTCGTCCTCTTTCCCTCTCTAGCCGCAACGCCCTCGTCCCCTCTCTAGCCGCAACGCCCTCGTCCCCTCTCTAGCCGCAACGCCCTCGTCCCCTCTCTAGCCGCAACGCCCTCGTCCCCTCTCTAGCCGCAACGCCCTCGTCCCCTCTCCCTCTCTAGCCGCAACGCCCTCGTCCCCTCTCTAGCCGCAACGCCCTCGTCCCCTCTCCCTCTCTAGCCGTCACCCCCTCGTCCCCTCTCTCTCTCTCTAGCCGCAAACCCCTCGTCCCCTCTCTCTCTCTAGCCGTCACCCCCTCGTCCCCTCTCTCTCTCTCTAGCCGCAAACCCCTCGTCCCCTCTCTAGCCGCAACGCCCTCGTCCCCTCTCCCTCTCTAGCCGTCACCCCCTCGTCCCCTCTCTAGCCGCAACCCCCTCGTCCCCTCTCCCTCTCTAGCCGTCACCACCTCGTCCCCTCTCTAGCCGCAACGCCCTCGTCCCCTCTCTAGCCGCAACGCCCTCGTCCCCTCTCTAGCCGCAACGCCCTCGTCCCCTCTCTAGCCGCAACGCCTCGTCCCCTCTCTAGCCGCAACGCCCTCGTCCCCTCTCTAGCCGCAAACCCCTCGTCCCCTCTCTAGCCGCAACGCCCTCGTCCCCTCTCCCTCTCTAGCCGTAACCCCCTCGTCCCCTCTCTAGCCGCAACGCCCTCGTCCCCTCTCTAGCCGCAACGCCCTCGTCCCCTCTCTAGCCGCAACGCCCTCGTCCCCTCTCTAGCTGTCACCCCCTCGTCCCCTCTCTAGCCGCAACCCCTCGTCCCTCTCGCTCTCTAGCCGTCACCCCCTCGTCCCCTCTCTAGCCGCAACGCCCTCGTCCCCTCTCCCTCTCTAGCCGTCACCCCCTCGTCCCCTCTCCCTCTCTAGCCGTCACCCCCTCGTCCCCTCTCTAGCCGCAACGCCCTCGTCCCCTCTCCCTCTCTAGCCGCGACCCCCTCGTCCTTTCTCCTTCTCTAGCCGCAACCCCCTCGTCCCCTCTCCCTGTCTAGCCGCAACGCCCTCGTCCCCTCTCCTCTCTAGCCGTCACCCCCTCGTCCCCTCTCCCTGTCTAGCCGTCACCCCCTCGTCCCCTCTCTAGCCGCAACCCCCTCGTTGCCTCTCCCTCTCTAGCCGTCACCCCCTCGTCCCCTCTCTAGCCGCAACCCCCTCGTCCCCTCACCCTCTCTAGCCGTCACCCCCTTGTCCCCTCACCCTCTCTAGCCGTCACCCCCTCGTCCCCTCTCCCTGTCTAGCCGTCACCCCCTCGTCCCCTCACCCTCTCTAGCCGTCACCCCCTCGTCCCCTCTCCCTCTCTAGCCGCAACCCCCTCGTCCCCTCTCCCTGTCTAGCCGCAACCCCCTCGTCCCCTCTCTAGCCGCAACCCCTTCGTCCCCTCTCTCTCTCTAGCCGCAACCCCCTCGCCCCCTCTCCCTGTCTAGCCGCAACCCCCTCGTCCCCTCTCCCTATCTAGCCGCAACCCCCTCGTCCCCTCTCCCTCTCTAGCCGCAACCCCCTCGTCCCCTCTCCCTCTCTAGCCGCAACCCCCTCGTCCCCTCTCCCTCTCTAGCCGCAACCCCCTCGTCCCCTCTCCATCTCTAGCCGCAACCCCCTCGTCCCCTCTCCCTCTCTAGCCGCAACCCCCTCGTCCCCTCTCCCTGTCTAGCCGTCACCCCCTCGTCCCCTCACCCTCTCTAGCCGTCACCCCCTCGTCCCCCCTCTAGCCGCAACCCCCTCGTCTCCTCACCCTCTCTAGCCGCAACCCCTTCGTCCCCTCACCCTCTCTAGCCGCAACCCCTTCGTCCCCTCTCTCTCTCTAGCCGCAACCCCCTCGTCCCCTCTCCCTGTCTAGCCGCAACCCCCTCGTCCCCTCTCTAGCCGCAACCCCCTCGTCCCCTCTCCCTGTCTAGCCGCAACCCCCTCGTCCCCTCTCTAGCCGCAACCCCCTCGTCCCCTCTCCCTGTCTAGCCGCAACCCCCTCGTCCCCTCTCCCTCTCTAGCCGTCACCCCCTCGTCCCCTCTCTCTCTCTAGCCGTCACCCCTCGTCAACTCTCCCTCTCTAGCCGCAACCACCTCGTCCCCTCTCCCTCTCTAGCCGCAACGCCCTCGTCCCCTCTCCCTCTCTAGCCGTCACCCCCTCGTCCCCTCTCTCTCTCTCTAGCCGTCACCCCTCGTCAACTCTCCCTCTCTAGCCGCAACCCCCTCGTCGTCTCTCCCTGTCTAGCCGCAACCCCCTCGTCCCCTCTCCCTGTCTAGCCGCAACCCCCTCGTCCCCTCTCCCTGTCTAGCCACAACCCCCTCGTCCCCTCTCCCTGTCTAACCGCAACCCTCTCGTCCCCTCTCCCTCTCTAGCCGTCACCCCCTCGTCCCCTCTCCATCTCTAGCCCATTCAGCGTGGCTGAGACTAGTGAATATAGTCTCAGCAACAGGTTGGTCACGTGATAGCCTTAATTCTTCCATAACATGCATACCACCGTTCTGAACACATAGTCTCAGCCACGCTGAATGGCACATCACATCGTGAGTGTATTCCTCCGCTTGTTGTGATACACTCGATACTGGCAGCCATGTTTTCGTCAATTCATTTTGTAAACATCGATTTCCCATGAATGTAAAACTTGTATGCGGTAAAATTCGAATCACAAGAGTGTAATATTGTGAACTCTACTAATTATAAGGTCTTTGAATACAACAGCAATATTTATACTTCATTGAGCGAGTAATGCAACCAATCCCGTCTGCATAATCATTTGAACCGATACACACAGAAACCCGCTGAGTGCTTTTGCTGATGAGGAATCATTAATTTAATATAAGCTTAGAAGGATTAAACTTAGAAAAACTGCTTCTGAGCTATCCGATAATATCAAACTTCGGAATCGGACGGATTCCTACAGAAGAAACTTCCATTCGATTAACGTTCAACACAGACGGAATGTAGGTTAAATCACTTACTGACTCCATCAGTCGATACACAAATGATCGAATTGTGGAGCTGGTCAAACAGTGTGAAGGCAGTTAGACCACAGGTTCCGGCCAGAAAGCATTTACTTGCGAGAGTATAACCATAGATTCACGAAACCAGCCCGGAGCCATAGGAATCCTTTTCGCTGCGTTTATAGTAGGTCCAAAGATTGCGTGTATTACTATATACACAATCGCACGTGCTCAAGGCAGTTTGCAACCTTTTAGACGACGTTCGCGCTAAAAGTAGTTCTCAAATGATTTCCTGAAAATCTCATAGATTAGTTTTATTAGAACACCAAATTTGTGTTTATCTATCGGGATAAATAATTGGAATGAAATAGAATCGCCTCTTTTTACTCTCAATGGTCTTCTGATCATGTTGAATTTTGATTGGTAATATCATTGGAATGTGGAGCCGAAGTCACGTGACCAACCTGTGTCAGAGATACTATATCTCTGTGTTCAGAATGTCTCTAGCCGTCACCCCTCGTCCCCTCTCCCTCTCTAGCCATCACCCCTCGTCCCCTCTCTCTCTCTAGCCGCAACCCCTCGTCCCCTACCTCCCTCTCTCTCTCTCTCTCTGTCTCTCTCTCTCTCTCTCTCTCTCTCTCTCTCTCTCTCTCTCTCACACACACACACACACACACACACACACACACACACATAAGCGACCCAGGTACCGGCAAGGACGGACACGTTAGCATTAGCACCGACACCAGCAACTTATCTACAGGTAGGCCTATAGCGGCCTCTGATATAGACTGGTCTTTCCCCAGCGGAACACCTACAATTTCTCTATGCTGTAGACACGAAAATCTGAAAGCCTGAAACTTTTTCACAGTCCATCTGTGATATTTAGTGACATTGAATGACTGAGTCGTGCTTATGAGATGTCAACGACACTCGAATGTTTATGTGCCCTCTGATGCTACGATAAACGAACGGATGATACTTCGGCTACTGTGCTTTCTCTCTTTGGAGCCTTCAGCGACCATTCTTCGAAACTGTAAGTTTGCAAATGTTTTTTAAAATCATTTCCTCTTTAGCGGAATAACGAATGCTTCCGTCTCCTGTTCGCCGATAGCCGGTGCACCGACAGGCTACAGCTGTGCATTCTAATACAGTACCCCTTGAATGTGTGGCTCGGTCTGGTTGTTTTAATTGTCAGGGATGAAGCTGGGTTCGAAATTTTGCGTGCGCCAGTGAGAAAGTGTCAACCGAGTTTGGTGAGGCTGCACGGCACATGTAATGCTCTCCATAAACCACTACGGCACCACGTTTGTGTAACTCGGCACTGGCAGTAGATAGAGACTTTGTGTGAACTTTCTTTGAGCGTCAAACCCTGGACGCAAATAACTTCCTTTATTAAACAAGAAGGGCAAAGCCCATACGACTCACATGCTTGACCTTGACCTTTATATGACCTTGACTTTCAAGGTCAAGGTCAAACAACTAAACCTACCAATGACATCATACACAAAGAAATGCTTTACATATTTTTCCTACCAAAATACATGTGACCTTGACCCAAGGTCAAGGTCATCCAAGGTCATGCAACACAAAGCTGTTAATTCAAGACATAGGAAGCACAATGGTGCTTATTGGCACTTTCTACCATGAGATATAGTCACTTTTAGTGGTTCACTACCCCATTTTGGTCACATTTCATAAGGGTCAAAGTGACCTCGACCTTGATGATATGTGACCAAATGTGTCTCATGATGAAAGTATAACATGTGCCCCACATAATTATTAAGTTTGAAACAGTTATCTGCCATAGTTCAGGGTCAAGGTCACTTCAAAATATGTATACAATCCAACTTTGAAGAGCTCCTGTGACCTTGACCTTGAAGCAAGGTCAACCAAACTGGTATCAAAAGATAGGGCTTGCTTTGACCTATATACCACTTGTAGCTAAGGTCGCCATTCTCAATAACGTGGGAGAAAATTGGGAAAATGTGAAAAATGACTGTTTTTGAGACCACATTTATGGCTCCTGTGACCTTGACCTTGAAGCAAGGTCAAGTCACTATGTATGTTTTTTGAGGCCTTGTCATCATACACCATCATGCCACATTTGGTGTTGATAGACTTAATAGTCTCCGAGAAAAATCCAACGTTTAAGTTTTTTACGCCCGGACGGACGGACGCCCGGACGGACGGACGGACGACACGGCTCAGTACATAGACTCACTTTTGCTTCGCATGTGAGTCAAAAACAGTACTTTTCCCAAAACTGGGGTGAAGCAGTAATCGTCCCCATACACAAAAGCAGAGACAGGTAAGATCCTGCCAAGTACAGAGGGATATCCTTACTATGTAGTGTCAGTAAGGTTTTCATGTCTGCCCTGACAAATCGCCTACGCGACTGAACAGAAGAATATAACAAGTTCTGTACTGAGCAGGTTGGCTTTCGAAAGGATCATTCAACCATGGACCATGTGTTTACACTTTATTGCATGGCTGTTAATCGTGTATGGGGGGACGAGAAAAACTGTATGTAGCCTTTGTCGATTACCGGAAGGCTTTTAATTACGTTGACAGAATTCGCCTCTGGACAGTTTTGGGAAAATCAGGTATATCAACAAAATTTTTAAGGATGCTCAAAGCTGTATACGCAAATGTACAAGCCTGTGTACGCTGTCTGATTTTTTTATTTGTCCGGTCGACGTAAAACAGGGGACAATTGAGTCCCCGACAATTTTTTGTCGGTACATGGAATACATAGCAGCGTACATACGTAAATGTTGTGAAAGTTTCTCGAACCTACGCGCAGTGTCGCAGGCGCAGCTGTTTGTGTTTATCGGACAGGTCAGTGCCCTGGGGTGTAATTCATGAACGTGGACTTTCAGCGTGGTCTTAGACCACTGCCGCTGGTCTTGGGCTACTGTCGTAGTCTACATTCATCTCGCAACTCTTTTTCCCAACAGGTAGTTGTATGGATGGTGAGATGGCTGCCAGGCTGGTTGAACGTGTGGCGTCATGTGAGCAAGATCCATATATATATATATATCTATAGGGCTTGATGAGAGGAACAATGATGTTTGCTAGGAAAAAAGCAACAGTCCAGTCGTAAGTCTTTCCAGAATGTTTTCATTGCACAAGTTTTTCTGCCTTTGGGGCCAGCAGAGTGCAGGGAAAGTGTCAGGTGGCAAAGGTTTGATGATTTTTTTGTTTTTTTTTCAAGCACTTCGTCGAGAAAGATGCAGTGCAGTATTTTAATGTAGAGTAATTTCGCACTGTGGCTGAAAGTGCTCTGCTATGGAAGCTTATGGTTGACTTATTCTCCTTTGCACGGCTACCTCCGCACGCCCAATGTTTGAATCGACGTTTTCCT
>JAWQFJ010003060.1:62307-104389 GCA_034096865.1 Theodoxus fluviatilis
TGGGAGAAAATTGGGAAAATGTGAAAAATGACTGTTTTTGAGACCACATTTATGGCTCCTGTGACCTTGACCTTGAAGCAAGGTCAAGTCACTATGTATGTTTTTTGAGGCCTTGTCATCATACACCATCATGCCACATTTGGTGTTGATAGACTTAATAGTCTCCGAGAAAAATCCAACGTTTAAGTTTTTTACGCCCGGACGGACGGACGCCCGGACGGACGGACGGACGACACGGCTCAGTACATAGACTCACTTTTGCTTCGCATGTGAGTCAAAAACAGTACTTTTCCCAAAACTGGGGTGAAGCAGTAATCGTCCCCATACACAAAAGCAGAGACAGGTAAGATCCTGCCAAGTACAGAGGGATATCCTTACTATGTAGTGTCAGTAAGGTTTTCATGTCTGCCCTGACAAATCGCCTACGCGACTGAACAGAAGAATATAACAAGTTCTGTACTGAGCAGGTTGGCTTTCGAAAGGATCATTCAACCATGGACCATGTGTTTACACTTTATTGCATGGCTGTTAATCGTGTATGGGGGGACGAGAAAAACTGTATGTAGCCTTTGTCGATTACCGGAAGGCTTTTAATTACGTTGACAGAATTCGCCTCTGGACAGTTTTGGGAAAATCAGGTATATCAACAAAATTTTTAAGGATGCTCAAAGCTGTATACGCAAATGTACAAGCCTGTGTACGCTGTCTGATTTTTTTATTTGTCCGGTCGACGTAAAACAGGGGACAATTGAGTCCCCGACAATTTTTTGTCGGTACATGGAATACATAGCAGCGTACATACGTAAATGTTGTGAAAGTTTCTCGAACCTACGCGCAGTGTCGCAGGCGCAGCTGTTTGTGTTTATCGGACAGGTCAGTGCCCTGGGGTGTAATTCATGAACGTGGACTTTCAGCGTGGTCTTAGACCACTGCCGCTGGTCTTGGGCTACTGTCGTAGTCTACAATTCATGAACGTGGACTGTCGTAGTCTACAATTCATTAACGTGGACTTTGGTTCAGTCTCAGGCTGAACTGCGGACTACGGTGGTCCAAGGATTTGTTGGACTACACACCAAAGTCCAAGGCTGCCGCGAAATTAAATGGCCGACGCTGCCTTCGGTTCGCGCAGAAATCGCTGTATTTTAGGACACTAGAAACCCATCAAACGAAAATGTACGCCACGAACAGCATTAAATTATCAAAGCTGTATGTTGATTGCATCGATAGGTCCTGAAAGAGCTGACATTTTACAATTGGGAATGCAGGTCGCCCCGAGCATCTGAAGCTTCGCGCACTTCAATTTATAGCTGACGCGCGGACCTCAGCGACACCAGTAAACATTGTTGTCCTCGAACCTGTCTGCTGCTGTTGACATTGGGTACAATGCTAGTGTTGTCTGATGCTATGAAAACGATACATTAAAATTGCATCTGTGTTATGAAAACACGGCTCAGATTAAATTGCTTAATTTTTGGTAAATGAGAAAATGTGTGACGATCGCCAGGGTTTCACGAGTTTGATGGGAAAAGTGCGAGCTGATCGAAGCTGATCGAGTGTACGTGTGTGTGTGTGTGTGTGACACTGTGTGTGTGTATATTTTTCCTCATCAAGACAGATTTTTGTTCCACCCCTTCCTTACTGAATTTCAATGGTTCTCACTTGGAAATCCTGCCATGTTGTAAAACTTGATCTTCTGCTCGTTTGCCTCTTGCTGATGAACTTAATAAACGGTGACACACACACACACACACTCCAGCCAGCGTCAGCTCGTACTTCATTTGTCACCTCCTCCCACGCTGTCCCTCTTCTTTTGTTTGCTTGGGCTGTGTGTATGCTGCTGTTAATGTATCCGTATCTTGCTGACACCGCTTTTATGATAGCTACCGATTCCCGCTCCGTGAAATCGGGGCTTTTTTTCGAGGTTTTGCTACCAATCGTGGCTGACATTTTTGACGGAAAGTTTGAAGCGGTACGCTATGCGCTTGCGCACTGGGCGGAATCCCCGGGAATTCCAACTAATTCTGAAAATAAACCATAGACTAGGTCAATCAGTCCCAGCCTTTCAAGTCAACACCCAGTCTGGGTTCGTGAATCGTAGACTCGCTGAGTCCCAGACTAGTCCCTAGACCTGCGGTGGTCTGGGACTCAAAAGTCCAAGACCAGTGCTCTCGAAAGTCCACGTTCATGAATTACACCCCTGACCTCGACCGACTTAGGCTCAAATTGGCTTGTAGTGTCACGTGAAGTCGGTCGCATCGCAGCTAGGAGTGTGGGAGTATGTTCTACACTGTGCTGGTAGTTTCTAGAAATTGTGTAAATGTATATAAGGAGCGAGAAAGCGAGAGTGGGGGAGGGCAGCAGATACAACAGAGTTAAAGGTGAGAGCTTTGACCCTGTACAGAGCGAGTTTTCTGCTGTGAGTACTGCGAATTGCTGTTGGCTTATTTTCACCACTGTAGCGATTAGTGCGTAAATAAAGTTCATTGGAAACGACCACCAGTGTCTGTCACTTCGACTTCCTAGCGCAAGCCAGGAGAACCCCCGTACATCAGGATATTGCAGAGAAGAGTGCAACATAAATATAGGCGACATGGTGTGCAACTACTGCCTAGTTAAATTGATATATTTTCACTTTTTTGCAGATGATATTGTATTTGTTGCACTCTTCTCTCTTGGAATATCCTGATGTGCGGGGGTTCTCCTAGCTTGCGCTGGGAAATCGAAGTGACAAACGCTGGTGGTCGTTTTCGATTAACTTTATTCACGCACTGATCGCTACACAGTGGTGAAAATCAGCACACCGTAATCGTCGTACTCGTCTCACTTCACTCTATGCACAGTGTCGCAGAGGGCTCGCTCCTTACAAAGTCAAGCTCTCACCTTAACTCTGTCGTATCTGCTGCTCGTGTCTGACTCGTGTCAGTCGTGTCTCAGCCATGTCTGTCTCTCTCTCGCTTTGTCGCTCCTTATGTATACATAACCCCAGGTTCCAGATCTTTCGTGAATGAAGCGGCACAATCTTTAAAAGTTCGAGCCGGAAATCGACTGACGTCACGTGACACAACAAGACAATATTAGCCTAACTCGGTCGCAGGTCAGGACCGATATACAAAATCAACCGTGCCGCAACACTCGAGCATGATCTAGAATCTTTACAACATATTGCTCTCCACAACACCAGCATGCTTGCAAAGCTAAAATAGACAACTTGCATTGTGTGTCTGGAGAACGTGGCTTGACTGTGGACACAGATAAAACAAAAGTAATAGTATTTCGGAAAGGTGGATTCTTGGGAGAATGGAGGATGGGGGTGCGGAACTAGAAGTAGTTAACCAGGAAAAGTACCTTGGTTCTGTATTCACAACCAAGCTTTCTGTGGCCTCTGCCCTTGATATTCAAGTAATTAAGGCCAAAGAGAAAACGGTTCAGTTGCTGAAAACCATGTGGAGTCTCAACACTCTGAACACGTGTTTTCTTTCGATGCCCAATCTCAGTCTTCCTTGCTCTATGGCTCGGAGCTATGGGGACTAGAGGGAAGGCAATGCATAGAAAGGGCTCATATCTTTGCTTGTAAACAGTTGTTAAATGTTGATGTTAAATTTTCAAGTACAATGTGTCACGGCGATTTAGGTAGATACCCTCTATACATAAACATCGTGGTGCGTGCGGTGAAATTTCGGCTTAGGTTGGGTCAAATGCCAATAAACAGGCTGCCGAAGCAGGCCTATTTAATGTTACTCAGGGAAAGTGTAATCAAAAAGCTTAAATGGACATGATCAGTTGAACTATGTTTAGCAAAACTTGGTCATACATACGTATGGATGAACGGCGGCACTAGCAACGAAAAAGGCTTTATTCGATCACTTAATTAAGCAGAGGTTACGCGACTGTTATCAGCAAGATTGGTACTCGAAAATCGCGTGCAGCGATCGGTTTACCTTGTATAGTTCTTACACACGAATGCTACGGTGTGAAAGTTATTTGAACTATATAACCATTAAGAAATTCAGGGATGCCTTTGTACGTTTTCGAATAGGGAACAACGCCCTTAGAGTGAACGTAAGATGACAAAATGAAAGCTCCGATAGAGGCTGTCAATGCGGCAGGGAAAGCGAGGATGAATGTGTTGCGGAAGAATGTAAAGTGATATAATCGTGTAAGATTGTTTGTGTTTGTGGAGGTGGTTTGTTTAAATAGCTAAAGAATTGTGTATTGCTTTAACGTGTTGTGCTATGGGAAAACGGACACGTTCACCTCTCTTTGTTCTGCCCTGAACAAAGACAGGTGAGCACATGAGTATGGATGAGTCAGCAGTCTCTTGGTTAGTAGGGGAGGGGGTAGGTGTGGTCGTTGCTCTTTGTTGTGAATAGGGGGGTGGGGACGATCAAGCCTCCCTTACTTCCGATGCTGTAGGTAACTGGCCCTATGATTGGATCCCAGGGGCGGAAGCGGAAGGGCCTGATGGGCAATAGTCAAGCAGTATACATACATTGTCGATGCTATGGTACGGAAGTGAGAGCGCAAATGTCAGAGGTGTAGGAGCGTAGAAGTATACTCGCCGTGACTATATGCCATGTCCAGTCCGGAATAAACACTCTGAAAGGAACAATCGCCTGTGTCCAACTTCCTACCATTCCTGACGCAAGTGAGGACGGACCGTAAGCAGACCACCGAGCAGCGACACTGAAGTCGGGAGGCACTGGAGAGGTCAGTGGTCATTATTGTTTCCGTAACACTGATTCCAAGACGGGAAAAAAGAAGCAAAGTATGGACGTGGAAGGCGAGAAACGTGTGACGAGGTAGGCAGCTGCACGCGATGATGCGACAGAACAACCGGCAGCGGACATGTGGACGACGATGAAGCTTCTGCTCGACGAACAGAGACAGCAGCAGAAGAAGGAAGAAGAGGAGAAAGAAAAACAGAGAGAACGGCAGAGAGAGAAGGAGAAGGCAGAGCAGCAGAAGAAGGAAGAAGAGAGAGAACGGCGGTGGCAGGAGGAGAAGGCAGAGCAACGACAGAGAGAGGAGAAGAAGGAGGCAGAGCAACGACAGAGAGAGGAGGAGAAGGAGCGGCGGCAGCAGGAGGAGAAGGCAGAGCAACAACAGAAAGAGGCAGAAGACAAGCAAGAGAAAGATCAGCGGCAACGACAAAAAGAGGAACAGAGAGAACGGCAGCGACGGGAGGAGGCAGAACAAAGGAGACAGGAAAATGCGGCTTTCCTGAAGAAGATTCGCCTCATGGGAACAGGAGAGTTCGGCCGCCTAGACTCGTCCCTGGGAGAAGCAGTGGCAAGTTTCGAGGGACAGGTGCGAAACCTCGGCTCCCATGGCGAGGGACAGGACAGAGATGTTGCACGGGACGCAGTGGCAGACCTCCAGGGGAGACTGGGGGAAGGGCCGGGAGCCTCTGAACGAAAACCCCCTCCTCCGACCTCCTTCCTGACCTCCGGCGATCATCAGGCGTATGCGCCACTCCGAGCCTAGGCGCCTGCTTTCGTCCCGGCCGAGGAGGGGACCTGCATGACCGCTGCTCGACCTCTACAGCAAAGGCCTCGGACCGATGACGGTAGGGCCTCGCGGGGGGCCTACCGGGTGCAATTTGAGGTCACGGCGGACAGGAACGGCCAGGGACAGAGGGTGGAGAGCCTCAACCCAGGTGTCGACAAGGAGGCTGCAAGCCTCCCTGGCGCTGTGGACAGAGAAGCACCGAAGCAGAAGACGTGGGAGCAGACAGGGCAGCTGGTGGAAACCCCCCTAGAAGTAACCCCGTGTGGAGGGCCGCTCCAGGGCATGCTGCAGGTGGTGCAAGTGTCCGCAAGGGCACACCTGCAGTGGAGCGTGGGCAGAAAGAGGGCTGGCTACGACCCCGAGGCCGATCGCCAGACCTCTCCTGGGGGCACTGCGCCATGGATCTTCAGCTCACAGGCTGAGAGGAGACGCAACGCCAAGCTAGCCCAGTCACAGGCAGGACGTCGGAGGAAACGTGCCCGACCATGGAGGGTGGGCCGTGACCGTCGTGGAAAGTACCGGGGTGTGTGCCGCGTTCAGCAGCACTCTTGCGCCTGACTCCTGATGGTGGACCGTGCCCGTCGGGGGAGGCACAAAGGAGAACCTCCGCCCCGGCTGGTAGGCGGTGCCCACGCAGACAACCGACCCCTCGACTGGAGGGAGAGGGAGCTTTGGGTCGCCCTCTGAAGGTGAGAGCGATGAGGGACTGGCCCAGGCGCATGTGCGGACACACAGTGGTGTGGCAGGACCATGGCCCTGTGATCTGGGGGTATAGGTTACCGCAAGGAAGCCTAAAAACCCTATGTAGGGTCTTGCCACCAGATTCGTCCCTCTCTCCCCCACCACGTGGACCACCAGGATGAGCACGGCAGCAGATGAGTGATGGACTTGTTGTTTTCAGGCATTGAATGGACAATTGTTTTGATACATGTAACTTGTTTACATTCATTCCTGATGTAGTGATGTAGTTTGGAGGTGTGGGAAGACCGACGAGGACGTCTTGGTCTCGAGAGGAGGGAGCTGTGTTGCGAAAGAATGTAAAGTGATATAATCGTGTAAGATTGTTTGTGTTTGTGGAGGTGGTTTGTTTAAATAGCTAAATAATTGTGTATTGCTTTAACGTGTTGTGCTATGGGAAAACGGACACGTTCACCTCTCTTTGTTCTGCCCTGAACAAAGACAGGTGAGCACATGAGTATGGATGAGTCAGCAGTCTCTTGGTTAGTAGGGGAGGGGGTAGGTGTGGTCGTTGCTCTTTGTTGTGAATAGGGGGGTGGGGACGATCAAGCCTCCCTTACTTCCGATGCTGTAGGTAACTGGCCCTATGATTGGATCCCAGGGGCGGAAGCGGAAGGGCCTGATGGGCAATAGTCAAGCAGTATATATACATTGTCGATGCTATGGTACGGAAGTGAGAGCGCAAATGTCAGAGGTGTAGGAGCGTAGAAGTATACTCGCCGTCACTGTATGCAATGTCCAGTCCGGAATAAACACTCTGAAAGGAACAATCACCTGTGTCCAACTTCCTACCATTCCTGACGCAAGTGAGGACGGACCGTAAGCAGACCACCGAGCAGCGACACTGAAGTCGGGAGGCACTGGAGAGGTCAGTGGTCATTATTGTTTCCGTAACAAATGCCACTTTCTACTGCACTGCTACGTGTATGAAGACCTGAGAAAGAAATATGTTCTCAAACACATACTAAACTCACGTTATAGAGGTGTGACAACACTGACGGACAGATGCGACACAAAAAAGCGCGTGACGTTGCAATGTACATATACTTGTATACTATGCGTATTAACTGTGTTTCGATAAATTGAAACGACCTTATCTTAGAGCAAGCATGAGTGGTGAACATGACATACAAATGAAAAGACCAACATCAGCAATGAATAATTTCCTGTGATCAAATGATATGTTTTAATTTTGTTGCTTTATTAAATTGCTCAAACAGCTATGGGCTGTATTTTAAAGTAGGTATCATGTACATAGGCTTTTGTGCTACCTGTTGTATCAGTACTCCCTTAGCTCTTAAGTCATTTTATAACATTTGCACATGGTTGTGTATTTTAAACACCGAAATATGTTGTCCGCCCCAGTGAAGAGAAGACCTCTCTTTCTCTCTCTCTCTCTCTCTCTCTCTCTCTCTCTCTCTCTCTGTCTGTCTGTCTGTCTGTCTGTCTGTCTGTCTGTCTGTCTGTCTGTCTGTCTCTCTGTCTCTCTCTCTCTGTCTGTCTGTCTGTCTCTCTCTCTCTCTCTCTCTCTCTCTCTCTCTCTCTGTCTGTCTCTCTCTCTCTGTCTCTCTCTCTCTCTGTCTGTCTGTCTGTCTCTCTCTCTCTCTCTCTCTCTCTCTCTCTCACACACACACACACACAATGCCAGGAAAACTTTCCTATGTCATCGTTCATTATCTGTGGCGATTTGAACGCAAGAATATGGAGATGGAATATCAGGGCGGTGAGCGAAGACGAGGATGACGGAGAGAGTGTGTGAATGAGTGCTATGTATGTCCCAGCCTCAGATACTCGAGAGAGTCCCAATATGGCATTACATATTGTTACAGTGAATTCCTGAAAATCTTGTGCCTTATCCATCGGCTTGTCATCTAAAATGGATGCACATCTGGTGATACTTTTGCTCGCTATACATATCTACCTCCTCACGGTGACAGTGTTATCGACTACTGTTTAATTGATGCCGATTCCTCAAATTACGCAGTTGATCTTGTGGTTGGCAATAGGGTGGAAAGTCATCATATGCCACTGAAAATTGAGCTAGGGCCAGTAAAAGAACAAATTTCAAATGTAACAACAAAAAAGTTTTATGTATCCCAACTACGATGGGACCCAACAAAAGTAAATAGGTTTTTGAAGAACATGGAAAAACCTATCTTCAAATAGCAGCTCGAAGATGCTTCTAAAATGTTAGATACCTCGATTGAATCTTTACTTCAGCTATTCAACTCAAACATTATCTCTTGTGCTCAACCTATGCAAAAGAAAGTTCCCAAGAAGCGATATTTAACTAGAAGTCGATCTGTTTGGAACGACCGCGAATGTCGAATTGCAAAAGGTAAGGCTAGAAGATCCCTAGGTCAATATAGGAAGACGTCTCTATCGCAACATAAAGAAATATACCTTAGTAACAGAAAGGCGTAAACAAATTTGATTTATGCAAAAGAAAGGGATTATTTCAACTTAACGAGTGACAAACTAATAAACAGCATAAAAGATTCACATACGTTTTGGTCATTTGTGTAAATGTTGATATCGAAATGACCGTTTGGAATAACCATTTGAAAAACTCTTTCTACGTAACTGTAATGTGAATCTAATGACAGAAGGTGCCTCAAGGGAAACAGTGAATGAAAAGAACACCGTTATCAACCACATTCTAGATGATCCCATATCTATACATGAAGTGAAGGCTGCTCTTCACAAAATGACACCCCAAAAATCGCCAGGGCTGGACAAAATCCCAGGTGAATGCTACAAAACGAGTAATTACAAAACAGCTCCCTTCTTGACAAACCTTTGCAATGTCCTGTATAGCTCCGGCTACTTTCCATGACAATGGTCCCGATCAGTTATAGTACCTCTGCATAAAAGGGCGACAAGCTGGACCCTAACAACTATAGAGGGATTTCGCTACTAAATACCCTTAGTAAAGTGTTTGCTACGATTTTGACACAACGATTATGTTGCTCGGCAGAGGATAATTTTTTTAAATAAACAGAACAGGCAGGTTTCAGATCTGAATATTCAACAATTGATCATGTGTTCACCCTTTACTGCATGGTCCTTAAGCACGTTTATGGTAAGGGACGAGGACACTTTTTTTGCTTTTGTCGATTATAAAAAAGCATTTGACTCTGTAGACAGGAAACAGCTATGGAATATTCTTGAAAAGGCAGGTATTTCGACTAAATTTCTAAAATGTTACAATTTATGTATGCAAATGTCGAAGCGTGCGTCAGATGGAATAATATGACGGCAGACTTCTTCAAATGTCCCGCAAGTGTAAAACAGGGGGCAAAAGAGAGACCGACTATTTTTTTCTCTTTATGTCAACGTGGTAGCGAACTACATTCGTAAGATGGGTAAGCATGGGGTCCAACTACAACCTTGTATGCCTGAAACTTTTGCTTTGTTATTCGCTGACGATAAGTTGTCCTTCTTTCGACAACGCCTACAGGCCTACAAAACCAGTGAAACAATCTTGTCTATATATCTAACACTATGGATCTGAGAGTAAATTTAGACAAAACCAAGATAATGTCTTCCGGAAGGGAGGTCATCTAGCCCAGGTAGAAAGATGGCATCCGGCTGGCAGGAACTTGGAGGTAGTGAATAACTTTAATTACCTAGGATTTATGTTCTCCACCAGACTATCATTTACTGTCCATCTAAATGGGTTAGCAATAAAAGGGAAGCAGAGAGTTGTACAAATATCGAAGACTATGTGGAGCTTGCACAATGTAAGAAACTGTATTTGTCAAGCTGTTCGACTCAAAGGTGCAATCTTTCCTGCTGTATGGTGCAGAGCTGTGTGGTTTGTGTAAAGCAGAGAGAGTGGAAACGGCACATAATTTCGCTTGCAAGAGTATCCTGGGTCTGGACAGCCGTACACCAAATCACATGCTGAATGGAGACCTAGGAAGAACCCCCTTGTCTACCTCGGGCAGCACACGGACAATTAAATACTGGCTTAAAATAAGTAAAATGCCAATCAACAGACTTCTTGAACAAGCCTATTTATCTATTGTAGATTCACGCGTGCCAATGAACAGACACTGGACAACCTTAGTTTTAAAAATGCTTGTCCCGATTTGGCTTTATGTACGTATGGCTCAATGGTAGCGTCGGCAACGATAATGTCTTCATCCGCACATTTAAACAGAGGCTTCAAGATTGCCACAGCCAGCTTTGTCATGAAAACATTACTACTAGGGACATATATCACTGGTACTCTTCCTTCAAAACTGCCTTTGGGGAGGAAAAGTACCTTCGATTTTTAACAATAAAGAAGTTTCGTGATGCCATCACACGATTTCGGTTTGACATTAATAACCTGAACATAAATAACCACCGCTTTGACCAATTCAACAAAGATTTAGAATGTCCATGCTGTTTGGAAAATGAGGATGAACACCATTTCTTGACATCCTGTGAAATGTATAATGACATGAGAAAAAAGTTCATCAAACGTCACTTAATGATTGGAACATCCTGTACAGTGGTTATGGATGAGTCGAGCAAAATGAGAAGTAGAAATGTTGCAATGTATAGTTATTACGCAATGAATCGGCGTGAAGAAATGTACAGTTGAGTGTCCATTATTATAGCTCCACTTCTGGTACCACCTACACGTATGTTAAACTGTGGTGGACGGTTAAGACTAAATACAATATAAACATCAATTTCTCGCGCTCTCTCTCTCCAACTAGGTCATTTACGTCATGGTGCCACAGGAATAAACCTTTTAATGAGCTTGTACATACACTACTTTAATACAGAATGTTTCTGAATCGATCTTGTATTGCGCATTACAGGCAGGAGAATGTGAACAGTGTGTCACGTCCATGACTTGTGTAATATGAAACATGTTTTAATGTAATTCTATATGTATCATATCAAATTATCCAAACTCTGTATTTTGAACAGTTTGGGTCGTCGGCCTCAATAAATTCAGTCAAAGTCTCTCTCTCTCTCTCTCTCTCTCTCTCTCTCTCTCTCTCTCTCTCTCTCTCTCTCTCTCTCTCTCTCTCTCTCCCTCCCTCCCTCCCTCTCTTTATATAATATGATTGCTGTTTGGAACGACATTGCTCCTTAAACTGTAGACGGGTTTTTATATGGTACAACGTTTTTACTCGTGAAGAGGCTTCTACCTGTCCATAATTACACAGATTTACTAGTTTAAGCAGGTAACTGGCTAGTTTTCTCATGTCCAAAATTTTAACAGTTCTGCGTCAACGTACGTATTTTGGTTTTCATTATTTTTAAGTAGTGTACATAACTAGTGAATACAGTTGATGCATGGGACAATTTCGCTCCTTAAGCTACGCTCAGGTTCAAATAGTTCATTCTCTCTTGCCAAATAAGATATTTTTTACCTGTCCATAATGCTGCGTTTTACACTCTGTTTATCATCTTATAATCTCTGTGTCTATGTTCATATTTGTTTGTTTTTGAAACAGAAAAGTTATAATAGTATCTGTGCATTTGTGTTTTCAACTTTTACCCTTGCCATTCAATAGCACACACGTGCGTGTATTGATAATATGTATCAGAGTATAAATATCAGAGTATAAAACATAGTATAAACTTGACGGGTCGTCGGCCAAAATAAAGCAAATCTCTCTCTCTCTCTCTCTCTCTCTCTCTCTCTCTCTCTCTCTCTCTCTCTCTCTCTCTCTCTCTCTCTCTCTCTCTCTCTCTCTCTCTCTCTCTCTCTCTCTCTCTCTCTCTCTCTCTCTCTCTCTCTCTCTCTCTCAATTCTCCTAAGCATATTGTCACGCGATAAGTATCATTGGGATGAATGAAATGGTGACAATTTGTCCCCTTTTGATTATAAAATAATCAACCGAGTTTTGTCTGAAGTGCATTGGGAAGTGAGAGAGAATATATTTCTGACAAAATTGATGTCTACAGAATGCGACATTTGCAACGAATGGTAACGCACTTAGCACTACAAAAGGCCATTGTGTAGACTGAAGCGTGTCCTTCGTCCCAGCAGCACAGACCTCTACAAGGGAAGCAAGCTCCAGCACCTGCACTGCCCACGTCATGGACAATGTGGTCCCACCTTGAGTTCCGGGTTGGAGACGGTCCTGATTTCGTGGAGGAAAAAGAAGATGTCCGAGGCGAGATAGTGCACGGTGAGCGTGTGTCGGGCCACGTTCCACAGCACGCGGCACGCCGCCGACTTCTCGGGCGCCTTTGACGTGGGACTCCACACCACCTGCTTGAGTCCCTCCACGAGGATCTCATCTATCACGCGCATCTCCATCATGCGTGGATGAGAGAACATCTGTAACGAAGACCGAATGTTGGAAAGCTCATGCACCAAATGGACGAAGTGAGGGCATTAGCGATGAAGAGGGGTTCAGAACACTTGCAGGGACGGAGTGAGGGCATCAGCGAAGAAGAGGGGTTCAGAACACTTGCAGGGACGGAGTGAGGGCATTAGCGATGAAGAGGGGTTCAGAACACTTGCAGGGACGGAGTGAGGGCATTAGCGAAGAGGAGGGTTTCAGAACACTTACAGGGACGGAGTGAGGGCATTAGCGAAGAGGAGGGGTTCAGAACACTTACAGGGACGGAGTGAGGGCAGTAGCGAAGAAGAGGGATTCAGAACACTTACAGGGACGAAGTGAGGGCTTTAGCGAAGAGAAGGGGTTCAGAACACTTGCAGGGACGAAGTGAGGGCATTAGCGAAGAAGAGGGGTTCAAAAATCTTGCAGGGACGGAGTGAGGGCGTTTGTATAGAAGAGGGTTTTAGAACACTTGCAGAGACGGAGTGAGAACATTAGCGATGAAGAGGGGTTCAAAACACTTGCAGGGACACAATGGGAACTTTAGCAAAGAAGAGGGATTTTGAAAACTTGCATAAAAGAGACGGAATTAGGAAATATCCTAAGAGATTATCATAGCACTTGCAGAGACGGAGTGAGGACATTTGCAAAGATGAGAGTTTCATAACACTTGCATCAGAGAGACAGAGAGAGGGCATTTGCAAAGATGAGGGCTTCAGAACATTTGTATTAGAGAGAGAGATAGAGGGCATTTGCAAAGATGAGAGCTTCAGAACACTTGTATAAGAGACAGACAAACAGAGAGGGCATTTGCAAAGATGAGGGTTTCATAACACTTGCATCAGAGACAGACAGGGCATTTGCAAAGATGAGGGCTTCAGAATAATTGTATTAGACAGAAATAGTCAGAGGGCTTTTGCAAAGATGACGGTTTCATAACACTTGCATTAAAGAGAGATAGACAGAAAACATTTGCAAAGAGAGGGTTGCAGAACATCTGCAATAAAAAGACAGTGTGAGGTTTTGAGACATCTGCGATAAAGACCTAGTGAGAACATCTGCAATAAAAAGACAGTGTGAGGTTTTGAGACATCTGCGATAAAGACCTAGTGAGAACATCTGCAATGAAGCAATGGTGCGGGAGCATTTGCGTCGAAGACAAGGTTGGAAAACGCACGTTTTGCAATGAAAACAGAAGTTGGGAACATCAACAATCGAGCGAGAATACAACATCCGCAATGTGGAAGTGTGAAAGCAGCTGTGATGAAGACTTCAGGCTTGTTTAGGAGGCGAAGCGCTGCGAAGCGCTCCACGCGCTTCACTCCTGAACGGCAATGTTGCGGCGTACTTCACTCAGCGCTGTGAAGCATAGAGAAGTGCCCATTCGATGTGATTTCCACGATTTTGAAAATGGAGTCTTCGATCCCGCACTGGCCGTCGTTGCATAAAATAACCCTCAGAAACACCATATTGGGACTGAAACGGGCTTTATTTGCCCCAAGCGCTCTGTATGCGCGAGTAATGGCAAGTAAGGATGACACAGTAGTGGGCTTTATTCATGCAGATTATATTTAAACGTGCATAAACGATATACAGTCGAGACCGGATGTAAGAAAGTCGTCGGGACCCAATTTTTGTCTTTTATACATCCGGTCTTTACTAAATCCGGTTATCCGGATGTATGAAAATATTGAGGATCGACTTTCATACATCCGGCCACGCATCTTTTACTTGATAAAAGTATTTTTTTTCATATCATTTTTGTTTTCATTTGGGTTTTTTTAATGTTTAAATGTTTTGATACATATCCTAGTTAGAAGAAAAGGTTTGTGAATAACAAGTGGAAAGTACACGTACTTACATACACACAATCAGGACAACCGGGAGAAAGAGAAACTGTTTGTGTAAGGAACTGTTCTGATTTGCATGTACCGTGCACTCTCCGCCCCCCTCTTTCTCTCTGTATATGTGTGCGTGCGTACGTGCGTCCGTGTGTTTGTGTGTGGCACAACTGTATTGTGTGTGTTCCCTCCAGAACCCTTTTGCGCTTTTGACGATGTTTTTGGTCGTGAAAGCTTTGTAAGGACCGTTGGCGTAGCAAATAAAAATGTCTGATTTCTCTCTCTCTCTCTCTCTCTCTCTCTCTCTCTCTCTCTCTCTCTCTCTCTCTCTCTCTCTCTCTCTCTCTCTCTCTCTCTCTCTCTATCTCCAAAACGCACACATTTATAGCACACACACGCGCGCGCGCACTGGATACAAAAAAGCGAGTTAAACTTAAAACCAGTTTAATGGATAAAAACAACAACATAAAAAACAACAACTGAGTCACACCCACGACCAATGCCTCTGGTTTTTATTATACAAAAAATGCCTTCCTGGGCTATTATGGCTCTTCAGTCATGACAAATTTATAACAGGTTAAAATGACTGAATAGACAAACGAAACAGATTATTAATGGAGTTAAACATAAAATCTGTTTAATGAATAAAATCAACAACAACAAGAAGATCATAAAAAACAACATAACATAATACAACAACATAAAATACAACAACATAAAAAGAACATAAAAAGATAACAACTGATTCACATCCATGACCAATGTCTCTGGTTATAAATGTAACCAAAATGCCTTCTGGGCTGTTATGGGTTTTCGTGACGAATTTATAACATGTTACAAAAATGACTGAATGGACAAAAAAAATAATCAGACTAACTCATTTACAGTTATAGAATCTGGATAAAAATCAGTTGGTGGGGAAGTTTTTAGGGCATCCTCATTTAGACTACCTTTGTGGACACCACCCGCTCAAATTGGCCACAGACATTTCGGAGGTAAATGTTCTCCTCGGACCTGTCTACCCCCTTCATCGGGAAAAGGGGTGGGTGTGGCAGCCATTCCCGAGAGGGTTCGGAAGTGGCTGTGTACACCACAATGGTGGTTTGAAGGAGGGTAGCAGCCGCGAATATCTCTACATCCGACCCCCATGAACGGGGTCGGAGGGTGTTGTGAGCGAGATAATCACCTACATCTCCATCCACGTATGCAGAGAAAGCCTGGTGATTCCTGCATATGGTGTTGATTATTTTTTCTCGGACAACCATGTGCTCGGCCTGGCTACCTCATAAGTCAAGGCTTATGGCACGGTGCAGGCAGTTCCCATCCCCTACAATGTGGTTTAACTCCGAAGGGACCCCAAGATCTTGGGTTGGACACCGTTCGGGCAAAAACAAAGGCCCAATCTTGCACACTGGCGAACCCTTCATTCCACATTAGTGGGGTGAAAGGCTAGCGGCTGCCCCTCGTGTGCACCACAAAATTTTACTTCTCCTTCTTCCCCGTCTTCCAGTTTTCTTTTCTTTCCGCTACAACTGCCCCGGTCTCCGCCCTCTCTTACCCCCTCCCTCTCCTCTCTTCCCAAGTCTCTCTCACTCCCTTCGCTTTCCCATGTCCTTCCAAACTCCTTTCTCTTCTTTCTCCTCCCCCCTGTGTCTCCCGTCTCATCCCAAGTCCCTCGTTCTCCACTCTCCTTTCCCCTCTATCTCGTCCGCTCTCCTCTCGCGCAACTCCCTTCTCCCTCTCCTCCTATTCCACTGTCTGTTTCAAAAAAGTCTTACACCCGTGTTTGCTTTCTAAAGTCATCCCAAGTCCCTCTTTCTCCTGTCTGTTTCCCACTCTGTCTCGTCTCCTCTCTTTCCATGCCCCTTCCACCTTGCCTTCCACTCATGCCACTTCCTCCTTCCTCTCCTCCCAGGTCACTTCCTCCTTCCTCTTCTCCCAGTTCACTTCCTTCCTCTCCTCCCAGGCCACTTCTTCCTTCTTTTCCTCCCAGGGCACTTCCTTCTTCCTCTCCTCCAAGGTCATTTCCTCCTTCCTCTCCTTCCAGGGCACTTTCTTCTTCCTCTCCTCCAAGGGCACTTCCTCTCCTCCCAGGGCACATCCTCCTCCCCTTCCACTCCCGCCACTTCCTCCTCCCATGCCACTTCCTCCTCCTCCTCCCATGCCACTTCTTCCTCCCTCTCCTCCCACGGAACTTCCTTCTTCCTCTCTTCCAATGCCACTGTCTCTTTAAAAAAATCTGAAACACGTGTCTGTTTTTTGGAATCCTCAATGTGGCGTAAGAGCATCTCTTTGGACCCATTGAAGCACTTGATCAGTTCCGTCTTTCCTGTCAGCATACAAAAGTTGCTTATGACCGTTGCGGACGCCCTAGCCTCTCTTGGTGACACCTGGAGTATTTCTTCGTCTTCTTCCTCTGAAGATGCATCTGAATCTGGGATTCTGGAAGTGCACG
Organism: Theodoxus fluviatilis; assembly: GCA_034096865.1. Classification (NCBI taxonomy): domain Eukaryota; kingdom Metazoa; phylum Mollusca; class Gastropoda; order Cycloneritida; family Neritidae; genus Theodoxus; species Theodoxus fluviatilis. The sequence goes on from JAWQFJ010003060.1 coordinate 79,149, forward strand.
GTTCTGCTGCTACATCCGGTGCAGCTGTTGGATCCTCGGTGAGCACTTCCTCATCAACAATGAAGTAATCAGATGGGGGGACGTTCCACTCCTGAAACAGGCGAGAAAGGAGCGGCTCCACTTCCTGCAGGTCTTTCTCAAGACAGGGTTCTGAATCTGATGTTGTCTGGTCATCTGAGGAATGACGGAAGCCAGCGTTGCGAAAGCAGTGGGCAATGGTGTCTGTAGTGACCTTTTCCCATGACTGCGTCGTTATGTGTATGGCATCAAGAAGAGTTGGCTGGTAGGTACCTCCTCCGCCCTCAGTGCAGGCGAGATGGTTCAAACACATGGACCTCCTGTACTTCACTTTGAAATTGTGAATGATGCCCGCATCAAGGGGCTGGAGTTTCGATGTCGCATTTGGCGGAAGGAACAGTACCTCGACTGCTCGGAGATCAGGCAATTTGTGACTGGAACAGTTGTCCATCACGAGTAGGATCTTCCTATTTAGCCTTTCCATGTCTCTGTCAAACTGAATTAGCCAGGGTTCGAAGATTTCGTTTGTCATCCAAGCAGATGCGATGCTGTCATATTGCACAGGCAAACCTTTCTTGACGTGTTTGAGGCATCTCGGATTCGCGTATTTGCCAATAAAGATTGGCTGACGCTTGTCTTCACTCACACACACACACACACACACACACACACACACACACACATACACATACATACATACACACACATACATACATACACACACACACACACACACAGTCATTAAGCCATTCACTCACACACATACACATACACACACACACACACACACGCGCGCACGCACGCACACACACACACACACACACACACACACATTTTACTCAACTGTAGATATCTGAAGTTTCAGCAACGGTAACAATTGAATTTTCGGTAAATATGTGGATTTCGGGAAATAAAGAATTCATGTCCGAAATCGCCACGAAATCCATTTGGATTTCGGAAATATGATCTTTTTTAAATACCGAAATCCGCGGATTTGGATGTTTAGATTGTAAATACCGAAATTCACTGTATTCCGGTAAATAAATACCGAAATCGGCGGATTTGGGTATTTAATTCTTTATTTACCGAAATCCACGGAATCCACGCTTGATTCCGGTGGATTCCGGTGGATTCCTGTGGATTCCGGTGGATTCCGTGGATTGACCCCCTAAATCAAAGGCCATCTGTGTTCGGGATTTGTGTGGACTGTCCTCTCCTGCCTTTAAGATTTTAAGGCGCTCAGACAATGTCAACACTCTACGTTTGCCTGTAACTTTCGCTTTGCTGTACGGGTCCGCCATTTTGCAAGTTCGAGTCGCTATGGAAGGAAAATTACTTTCACCACACTTTGGTGACTTGGGTCTACTTTCGTGTTCTTACAACCGGTCTTGCAACAACTAATTTGTGCTGCTCGGGACCAGAGATTTGCTTTTATACAACCGGACTTTTATACATCCGATTTTCATACAACCGGAAAATTCTAAGTAATAACAAAGAGTAGCTTCTGCCGGGACCCTGCCTGCCCCTTTCATACATCCAGACTTTCATACATCCGGTGTTTTATACATCCGGTCTATACTGTATGTGGCAAAGAAAACACTTTTTTAGCGTCCAGCAACACAACAAGCGGCGCAGAAGATTTACTTCCCTTTAAAAAGTGAAGCGCTTAACTAAATTTGTAGGCGTTCAACAGAAGCAAAGAGCGCTCATTTGCCAACATGAAGCGCTGATGCAGCGCTTCATACTCCTGAACAAGCTTTAAGTGTGAGAACGATCTCATTGAAGATGGAAGAACTGCAATGAAAAGAGGGCGAGACAATCCGCCATCATCAGAGGACATGTTGTCGTTGCAGCCTCACTTTACCGTCTCTGCCACGAGCAAGGCCTGCAGCTGACAGCTTGTTTTGGAGACGAACAGAGAGGTGATCGTGTCGAAGATGTACCTGTAGAAGAAAGCGGTGTCACGCAATGATGTTCATCAAAAGCATGGTATAATTGGGCACATTGTTGTAGTCACTTGCCAGCCCCCAACCCCACCCCCTACCCCCATCCTCCCCATTCCCGATTCTCTCGTTCCTTTGCCATTTTCTAATTAAAGAATAAAATCCCAATAGTACTTAAGTGAGAATTGAAGAACAGAAAACTTAACAACTGGGTGGATAAAACACGAATACAATAAAGACTATGTTTAAAATGCAGCAGCTGCCGCACGATTCCAATTCCTGAGCTGGAGACATGGCTATGGAGCTTTCCTGGCCTGCTCCAGTAGTGTGGCCTGCTCCACTAGCGTGACCTGCTCCACTAGCGTGGCCTGCTCCACTAGCGAGGCTAGCGTGGCCTGCTCCACTAGCATGGCCTGCTCTACTGGCGTGGCCGGCTCCACTAGCATGGCCTCCTCCACTAGCGTGGCCTGCTCCACTAGCGTGGCCTGCTCCACTAGCATGACCTGCTCCACTAGCGTGGCCTGCTACACTAGCGTGGCCTGCTCCACTAGCGTGGCTAGCATTGCCTGCTCCACTAGCATGGCTAGCATGGCCTGCTCCACTAGCGTGACTAGCGTGACCTGCTTCACTAGCGTGACTAGCGTGACCTGCTCCACTAGCGTGACTAGCGTGGCTTGCTCCACTAGCGTGGCCTGCCCACTAGCGTGGCCTGCTCCACTAGCGTGGCTAGCGAGGCCTGCTCCACTAGCATGGCCTGCTCCACTAGCGTGGCCTGCTCCACTAGTGTGGCTAGCGTGGCCTGTTCCACTAGCATCGCCTGCTCCACTGACGTGGCCTGCTTCACTAGCGTGGCCTGCTCCACTAGCGTGGCTAGCGTGGCCTGCTCCACTAGCGTGGTCTGCTCCACTAGTGTGGCCTGCTCTACTAGCGTGGCCTGCTCCACTAGCGTGGCTAGCGTGGCCTGCTCCACTGGCGTGGCCTGCTCCACTAGCGTGGCTAGCGTGGTCTGCTCCCCTAGCGTGGCTAGCGTGGCCTGCTCCACTAGCGTGGCCTGCTCCACTAGCGTGGCTAGCGTGGTCTGCTCCCCTAGCGTGGCTAGCGTGGCCTGCTCCACTGGCGTGGCCTGCTCCGCTAGCATGGCCTGCTCCACTAGCGTGGCTAGCGTGGCCTGCTCCACTAGCGTGGCCTGCTCTACTAGCGTGGCTAGCGTGGCCGGCTCCACTAGCGTGGCCGGCTCCACTAGCGTGGCCTGCTCCACTGGGGTGGCCTGCTCCACTGGCGTGGCCTGCTCCACTAGCATGGCCTGCTTCACTAGCGTGGCCTGCTCCACTAGCGTGGCCGGCTCCACTAGCGTGGCCTGCTCCACTGGGGTGGCCTCCTCCACTAGCGTGGCTAGCGTGGCCTGCTCCACTAGCGTGGCCTGCTCCACTGGCGTGGCCTGCTCCACTAGCGTGGCCTGCTCCACTAGCGTGGCTAGCGTGGCCTGCTCCACTAGCGTGGCTAGCGTGGCCTGCTCCACTAGCGTGGCCTGCTCCACTAGCGTGGCTAGCGTGGCCTGCTCCACTAGCGTAGCCTGCTCCACTAGCGTGGCCTGCTCCACTAGCGTGGCCTGCTCCACTAGCGTGGCCTTCTCCACTAGCGTGGCCTGCTCCACTAGCGTGGCCTGCCCACTAGCGTGACCATGGGTGGCGCCGTGGTAAGTGCCGTTGGTAAGTGCATGGCCCACTAAGGCGTCGCCCTTGTGCCACATCCACGTAACAGCAGCAGAGGCTTGCTCCACAGCAAACTAAACAACATGAAGGGTCTATGTAAATTGAACATGACATTAGCAAGGTATTCGTATGATGTTGGATGGTATTCCGCGTCTATCTTTATTGAAGATTTCCGTCTTTCAAAATCATATATCAGCTTAACACGTTGAGTCGGTGCGTATGCATAAACACTTTTTCAAAAGTGCGTGCGTCGTAACGCCAATAAACTACAAGCTCAACTGTTCCTTTCTACAAATGCCCACCTTGGTAGTACAAAAGCAGCAATGGGAATAGGTACAAAGGAAAATATCAACTTTTGTATAAAAATTACATTAACTCTGGGAAAATTAAAACAATTCAAACGACCAAAAAGCACACAAAGACAAGGTAGTTCACGGTAGTACATGTCTTCCTCGGTTTCCAGATCCATGTTAGTCACTTAGGACAAGAAACTGGAGATTTTTAATGGATATGTTTCCTTCATGCATTGATTTCTTCTATAGACGACAGATAAGACTTAATCAAGCCTATCTGTGCGACTCACCAGCATGGAAGGAAATATCTGCATACAATGAAACAATGATAATTTCTGTTTAAAATTGTATTAATATCCGCCGAATGCACTGTCAACTCCCTTCCTGTACAGGTACATGTATACACAAGAAGGGCAAAGCCCATACGACTCACATGCTTGACCTTGACCTTCATATGACATTGACCTTCAGGTGACCTTCAAGGTCAAGGTCAAACAACTAAACCTACCAATGACATCATACACAAAGAAATGCTTTACACATTTTTCCTACCAAAATACATGTGACCTTGACCCAAGGTCAAGGTCATGCAACACAAAGCTGTTAATTCAAGACATAGGAAGCACAATGGTGCTTATTGGCACTTTCTACCATGAGATATAGTCACTTTTAGTGGTTCACTACCCCATTTTGGTCACATTTCATAAGGGTCAAAGTGACCTTGACCTTGATGATATGTGACCAAATGTGTCTCTTGATGAAAGTATAACATGTGCCCCACATAATTATTAAGTTTGAAACAGTTATCTTCCATAGTTCAGGGTCAAGGTCACTTCAAAATATGTATACAATCCAACTTTGAAGAGCTCCTGTGACCTTGACCTTGAAGCAAGGTCAACCAAACTGGTATCAAAAGGTAGGGCTTGCTTTGACCTATATACCACTTGTAGCTAAGGTCGCCATTCTCAATAACGTGGGAGAAAATTGGGAAAATGTGAAAAATGACTGTTTTTGAGACCACATTTATGGCTCCTGTGACCTTGACCTTGAAGCAAGGTCAAGTCACTATGTATGTATTTTGAGGCCTTGTCATCATACACCATCATGCCACATTTGGTGTTGATAGACGTAATAGTCTCCGAGAAAAATCCAACGTTTAAGTTTTTTACGGACGGACGGACGGACGGACGGACGGACGCCCGGACGGACGGACGGACGACACGGCTCAGTACATAGACTCACTTTTGCTTCGCATGTGAGTCAAAAAGTGGAAATGCCAATCACAAAGGGCAAATAACTTCCTGTACAGGTACATGTATACAAAAGTGGAAATGCCAATCACAAAGGGCAAATAACTTCCTGTACAGGTACATGTATACAAAAGTGGAAATGCCAATCACAAAGGGCAAATAACTTCCTGTACAGGTACATGTATACAAAAGTGGAAATGCCAATCACAAAGGGCAAATAACTTCCTGTACAGGTACATGTATACAAAAGTGGAAATGCCAATCACAAAGGGCAAATAACTTCCTGTACGGGTACATGTATACAAAAGTGGAAATGCCAATCACAAAGGGCAAATAACTTGGGGAAAGGGCCTTGACTTGGAACAGCCAAGAAAACAGCAGTCATACAAAACCTGTGTCCGGCCACTCTCATGGCATTTCTGGGTAAGCGGCAAATTTGCCGAATGAACATCAGCAGGGGTTCCAAGGCAGGCTTCTTCATGTTCATAAAAACGTATGCAACCTGTTGTGGCAACAATGAGCAAAAGAAGTTTTTCAGTCCTGTTTGAAAACACCCTTGCTGCACCGCGTTTGACTCGTCACCACGAAACCAGTCCTAACTCGCGTACGGCGATTTGGCGCCACTTGGAAAAACACGTGACAGAGCTCAATCTGGGTCAGTTACATGCTTTTACAGCGACGCATGTCAGGGACACCAAATGATCATGTTCTCAAATACTTTAGCAGAAAAGTATGTAGCACGAGTGTGGGACAAATTAATTTTAGAGGCCATTTTCTCAAAAGTAATGTTGCATGACACCTCTCTTCAAATGGGCGTCAACATTTCTGAACCTTCAGTGTTTAAGCTTATTTCAAATTAACCAGAAAATACTGCAGATTAAAACACACGCGCGCGCGCACACACACACACACATACACACACACACACACACACACACACACACACGCACACGTCACTCTACGTCACAGTAAGGAAGATAAAAACCGCTGGCGCTGAACCTCCAGGTTTTAGCATTTTAAAACAAGAAGGGCAAAACCCATACGACTCACATGCTTGACCTTGACCTTTACATGACCTTGACCTTCAGGTGACTTTCAAGGTCAAGGCCAATCAACTACACCTAGCAATGACATCATACACTAAACTAAGAAATGCTTTACACATTTTCCTACCAAAATACATGTGGCCTTGACCCAAGGTCAAGGTAATTCAAGGAAGCACAATGGTGCTTATTGGCACTTTCTACCATGAGATATGGTCACTTTAGTTTTAGTGGCTCACTACCCCATTTTGGTCACATTTCATTGATGAAAGTATAACATGTGCCCCACATAATTATTAAGTTTGAAACAGTTATCTTCCATAGTTCAGGGTCAAGATCACTTCAAAATATGTATACAATCCAACTTTAAAGAGCTCCTGTGACCTTGATCTTGAAGCAAGGTCAACCAAACTGGTATAAGAAATAGGGCTTACTTTGCCCTATATACCATGTATAGGTGAGGTATCCAATCTCAAAAACTTCAGAAAAAATTGAGAAAATGTGAAAAATGGATGTTTTTTAGACAACATTTATGGCCCCTGCGACCTTGACCTTGAAACAAGGTCAAGTCACTATGTATGCTTTTTGAGGCCTTGTCATCATACACCATCATGCCAAATTGGGTGTTGATAGACTTAATAGTCTCCGAGAAAAATCCAACGTTAAAGTTTTAAACGGACGCCCGGACGCTCGGACGCCCGGACGGACGAAACGGGTGAGTACATAGACTCACTTTTGCTTCGCATGTGAGTAAAAAAAATCGGGTTCGAACCCGCAACCTCTCGAGAAAAGAGGGGGAAAAAACACACACACACAGAAGCACAAAAAACCAGGTCGGGTTCAAACCCACAACCTCTCGAAAAAAGAAAGAGAAAAAAAGTTTCAGCGCAGAATCGAACCTGGTCACGCATGACCAAGAGTTCAATGCTCTACCAAATGTGCCGTTGAAAACTGATATGGCTGAGTGTTTGTAAAGCATTTATAACGTTCTTTTCCGTAAACCACCGCAAGATTTTGAACATCTCATATAAAGACCATGTCACGAATGAGGAAGTCAGCAACAGGATCAGGAGAGCAATTGGACAGCACGAAGACCTGCTCTCAATCGTGAAAAGCAGAAAGCTGAAGTGGTACGGTCACGTGTCAAGAGGCAGTGGGCTGGCCAAGACCATCCTGCAAGGTACCGTACGCGTACCAGGTGGGAGAAGGAGAGGCAGGCAGAGAAAGAGGTGGGAAGACAACATCAAAGAGTGGACAGGCTTGACCTTTGCTGACTCACAGCGAGCCACAGAGGATAGAGATCGATGGAGGAAGATTGTCCGAAAGTCATCAGTGGTGCCTCAACAACCCATCTCAGGGTTAAGAGACTCAACCAAAGACCATACATTACTAAGACCGCACACTCAGCTGATTTTAGCGAGATTTCCGACAGAGTGATCTCCCCGTTTTCGCGTGTCTCCCCCAGAGCGCTTGTGCGAGATGTGTTGTATAGATTATGCCACGCGCGTGAGGAATAAAGTTTAGTGTATGAATAGCAGAATGCAAGTGCGTGCAAGGGTTTTTATAGAATTTCTTGAAAGCGATATGTATGTGAGAAACCGTTTGTTTCGTAATTTGTAAACATAAACACTAATTAGACTCTTCGCTGCCCCATGACGGGTCTACCCGCGAGACGCTCTGCTGTAAGAGTTGCCACATCACGGGTTTACCCGCGAGGCCGCCAAGTGCACGATGGGAAATTTCCCTGGGTTAAGTTTAGATCGGAAATATCCAGACTTTGGCCAATAAGAAAGCAGAATGATAGATCTACTGAATATTAATAAGTTTGGGGCGCCCGTGATGTGAAAACCCCAAAGCAGATGCTTGGATCGCGAGTTGTTTACATTTTGCGTTGCAATGGCGGATAATTCGAACGAGCCAGGGCCCAGTCATGGAAAAAGACGGAGAAAAGAAGTTGACATGAGTGATTATGTCACTTCGGACGTTGAAGACATCTTAAATATCCTCGAGGAACAGGGAGAGCTTTCGGATGAAGGCAACATGTCCGATGATTCGCTGCAAGGAGAGGTGGAGCGAATGTTTACCTACGAAGAAATCAGAGTGGGCGGAGGGGTCGGTATTGCTCAGATCGTTCGTGACAACGTTGATAATGCAGAGAGAGCTGAGCTGGAGGTTGAGTATGCTTCAACGACAGACACTGATGTTGAAGCTGAAGTCGAAAGTGACAGTGACGAGGGCGAGGAATCATCAGGATCGAGAGAATCCCTTCGACTTGGAGGACGCGGCAGACCACGTGTGCGACAGCCTCAAGCACGTGAACGTAGCAAAGATTATCTTTGAACGTAGGGCGAGCGCTTCAGGACACAGAAGAGGTAAGAATTATTCGATTTAGTTTATGTTTACTTGAAAAAGACAAAATAGAATGCAGGTAGCTATGATGATGATGATGATTTTTCGTGTACAATGTATAAATCATCTTGAGGATCATTATCATATCACGTATAGAGGTTTTCGTGTATGTTTGTCAGTGTTGGTTTGAAAGTTTATATCATGTATGATTGTGTAATTCGATGTAGTATCTTCAAAGCCCCATTCATTTATGAAAGAATATCTCTTCTGTGATAGTGCACATGCCTACAATGCTTTGTTGTTGGTTTTCTACCACAAATGGATAGTAAAATAAAATAGAAAGAGGATTGTGCATGCCAGAAATTGTTTATCGTCGTCACCCATTTACAGCCGAAAATGAGGAAAATGGGTACTCCTATTCATTTGTCTATCACTCTGTTGAGGATAGTCAGAAATGTTAGTGGTTTATAGTGTGAGTTGTCCTATAGTCTAGGCATACTTTAAAATCATTTGCACTTGGTTTAGTCACTGAGTGATGATTTGGTGGTACCAATAGTACCAAAAATATGATCCCTAAAAATGTTTTTGTGTGTTCATAGCTCTGTCATTTTATGCAGAGTGGTCCATTTATTGTGAGTTGTTGGAAAAACATTCTTTGTTCATTTCTCTTCCAGAAAAATACAAGTTATGTGTAGGTTTCATGAATATTGTGCATGCCAGAAATTGTTTATCATCGTCACCCATTTACAGCCGAAAATGAGGAAAATGGGTACTCCTATTCATTTGTCTATCACTCTGCTGAGGATAGTCAGAAATGTTAGTGGTTTATAGTGTGAGTTGTCCTATAGTCTAGGCATACTTTGAAATCATTTGCACTTGGTTTAGTCAGTGAGTGAAGATTTGGTGGTACCAATAGTACCAAAAAAATGATGCCAAAAAGTGTTTTTGTATGTTCATGACTTTGTCATTTTCTATACAGAAGTCTAATAAACAAATTCTTTACATCAATCTATTCCTTGTCCAAAGCTCTTTTAGAAAAATATAGGTTATGGGTACTTTTCTTCAAAAATGTGTTTTACATGATTTTTCCTCGCAAGTACCCTGCGTCGCCAAAACAACCTTTGGCAAATGGTTGTCACGCAGTGTTAAAAAGGCTTGGCAGCGAAGAGGTTAGCCGAGTGCATGGAGAAGCGAGTGTAAACGCAAAAATGAAAATCCCCACACTAAAGCTGGGAAAATGGTCAAGGAGTCAGTAAACTATATCTCTCGTAAAATATCTAAACACAATATTTTCTCCATGGAAAAGCACGTCCCTAACAAGCTGGTCTTAATAAAGAAATAAACACCGGACGCATAATTATGATATGCGCGCTGAGCAGCAGATGCTCGAGCGTAACATTGATATATGCGAGAAGAACAGAAAAATCGAACTTCGTAATTTGTGATGCACAAGGTTCCTTTCACTGTTGAACCTCAGGAGAAAATACTGTTGTTAAAAATGCTGAATTTGTTAAAAACTGTGATGACGAAAACGTTTGCAAATCCGTACCTCGCTCCGCGTAGTGCAAAAATAGCCGAGTGCGCGGTCTTAGTAATGTATGGTCTTTGTCTGAACCAAACTGAACTGAACTGAGGAAAAGATAACTCTGTTTGACTCGATTAGGCTCAATGAGCGACCTTTTTGGAATCAAACCTGGTCATGCATGACCAAGAGTCGAACGCTCTACCAGCTGAGCCATTAGAGAATTGCTATGACGGAGTGTTTGTAAAGCATGTAAATCCATTTCTAAGCTATCCGCCCAGGAACAATCAACCATATATTTTAAACATGATGGATAGGTTCAGGAAGCTCCTATTATGACATGTTTTGCTTTCCTTTGGCATGTCATAGACGCTGAATTAACACTCACACAGTCACACAGAGGAGGAAGTGTATTATAGATGTTCAACCCAGACATGTGCATTCGTACTCATTCAGTGATTCACGCACACACCGTGTGTGGTACTGCTACCGAGTACCGTCATTCTACAAGCAACGAGTCAATCCTGTTAACACGATTCATAACTGGTAGGTTTTTAGGCTAGATTCGCTTCGAAAAGTTGCAGAAAATCTGATGGTGGTAACAATCTGACGGTATAACAAGTTTTGACAAGGAAAAAACCAAGCAAGTAATCATTCTGACCATTGTCAGCCATGTTCACCACGACAACGGCAGGATTCTAACGCATCATGAAGAAGGCTGAAATGGTCGGTGTCGGTGGTTGTTGTGACTCTTGACCGGTACTGTACTCCATGCACCTTAACGGTCCGTGTGATTCGGGTGTAATCTTAAGCTTAACGACGTTTATTGGCAGTATTACACCCGAATCACACAGAGCACAAACTTTGCGCAGCTGAGTGCGAGAATCTGGGTCACGTGTCGGCGTCTATTTTCATGGCTCGTGAGTGCCTGGCTAAAGTGCGTTAGAATCCTGCCCTTTTCACCCTCTGTTTGCAGAAGCTCCTAATCTCGCTGGAAACAAGATTTCATACTCTTGTCGTGGAACCAAACGACGAAAAGATTGACCTGATTTTTCAATACAAACACTGTATTCATTTTGTTGTTTAGACTGCAAGTGTAACTTTTCTGACTTGCGTTCCACTCAACACATTTTTCACCTAGTGGACATGTACTCGATTAATTGACTCGATTAAATTGAACTGATGTATTTGATATACATTTGTATTAATCCGGAAAAATTATGAAATCATACTTCATTCATTCGAGCATTAGTCTTGACAGCGTTCAGCGGACGAAGTAAACATCAATCTACTTCGACCATAACGTAAGTGCGAGTTGCAGACGAAACGACTAGGTACAAAACGTCCAGGATACAAACGACCCGCATCGTAAAAAATCTTTCTTTCTCCTTCACCAATGTTCTCCAAATTCACATATGAACAAAGACTTGTCAAGATGAGGCTCCCTAGTCTGTGCTACAGAAGAACTAGAGGTGACCTAATAGAAGTGTACAAGTATATGCACGGCATGTACCAGATTGGAGAGAATCTGTTTTCCTGCGATGACAATAGTGTCACAAGAGGTCACGCCTACAAGCTCAAGAAAAACCGATGCAATACGGCTTTACGACAGCATTTCTTCACCCAGCGAGTTATCAACATGTGGAACAGCCTCCCGAATAGCGTAGTCGAGGCACCGAGCCTGAACTCGTTCAAGAACAGAGTGGACAAGCATCTACAAGGATATATGTTCAAGCTGGAGGAACCACTGGCGCAGATGATGCACAGCAATTAGGCCTTTTTTTCTCTTTTTCTTTATCTCACAAGTGTTATAGACTAGGCCTGGTAAAAGACCAGCTAGTATCCATAAGAACAATAAAAATACAGCCAGAGAACTACCAGAATCGGCGATAGGCCCTGGACGCCTAAGCAAGCCGAAGAATTCTATTCTATTCTATTCTATTCACCCTTCTCAAAAATCTCCTCGCAAATGACGTCACGTTATTCGACGTCAAATGATCACGTCACAGATTTTGCAAATGGAGTCTGTTGTATCGTTTTCATTGCAACACCAAAATGTAAAAAAGTCACTTTCTTTTCAAACCTCGATTCTGAAAATTTCATAATATTGAATGGGACCTAACTTCCAGTCAGTGTGCAATATCTCAAGGAAATCCGTCCAGTAGTTTTTGAGATATAGGCCGTGGAGTCGGGACAGACACACACACAGACAGACTAATAAAAACCGCTGGCGCTGAACCTCCAGGTTTTGGCATTAAAAACCCCCCAATACAGCTGCGAGGGCCTTCAGTAAACCTGGAGGGATAAAAAATCGAATACAGGACGTTTCGTACCCTAGTCGTTGTGCACCTCATTTAGTCGATTCGTACCTTTTCTACTCTAACCCTAACTCTAACCCTAACCCTAACTCTAACCGGTTAGGGTACGAAACGACTAGGTACAAAACGTCCAGGATACAAACGACCCGCATCGTAAAAAATCTTTCTTTCTCCTTCACCAATGTTCTGCAAATTCACCCTTCTCAAAAATCTCCTCGCAAATGACGTCACGTTATTCGACGTCAAATGATGACGTCACACATTTTGCAAATGGAGTCTGTTGTATCGTTTTCATTGCAACACCAAAATGTAAAAAAGTCACTTTCTTTTCAAACCTCGATTCTGAAAATTTGATAATATTGAATCGGACCTAACTTCCAGTCAGTGTGCAAAATCTCAAGGAAATCCGTCCAGTAGTTTTTGAGATATTGGCCGTGGAGTCGGGACAGACACACACACACACACACACACACACACACACACACACACACACACACACACACACACACACACACACACAGACAGATAAAGTCTGTAGGACCTCCAGAAAACCTGGAGGGATAAAGTCTGTAGGACCTCCAGTAAACCTGGAGGGATAAAGTCTGTAGGACCTCCAGTAAACCTGGAGGGATAAAATTAATTTGCAATTGCACTAATGGTGTCCGTCAAAACAAAGTGCAAACTGTTATGGGTGGATGGGTGGATGGCTGGCTGGATGGCTGACTGGCTGGATGGAGGGGTGGATGGATGGGTGGGTGGAGGGGTGGATGGATGGATGGATGGATGGGTGGATGGATAAATGAATGGCTGGCTTGCAGGCTGGGTGGATGGATGGGTGGATGGATGGATGGATGGAGGGGTGGATGGATGGGTGGTTGGGTGGATGGATGGATGGATGACTGGGTGGATGGCTGGATGGGTGTTTGGGTGGGTGGATGGCTGGATGGATGGATGGGTGGATGGATGGGTGGTTTGGTAAATGGATGGATGGATGGCTGGCTGGCTGTGTGGATGGATGGGTGGATGGCTGGATGGGTGGATGGATGGTTGGGTGGGTGGATGGATGGATGGGAGAATGGGTGGATGGATGGATGGATGGATGTTGTTTTACGGCGTATCAGCCTTTGTAGGCTATGTAAGAACATCAAGCACGAAAATCACCAAATAGTTTAGAGTAACACAACTCAAGTCACAATTTATTCGCCTCTTGGTTGGTTCATTCTGACACCAACCTGCAGGGGGCTGCAAACTGAGAACCATTGCGTCTGCAATGCGATAATTATTTCTTGTTCCTACAGTCGTCCTCAAGGACAAACATGTGAGCATGTTGACCGTTTCCAGTATTTATTTGGTGATGGTTACCGCACGGGTTGGTTGCGTTGTCTGCTGGGTGCGTTTTCTGCTGGGTGCGTTGTCTGCTGGGTGCGTTGTCTGCTGGGTGCGTTGTCTGCTGGGTGCGTTGTCTGCTGGGTGCGTTGCCTGCTGGGTGCGTTGCCTGCTGGGTGCGTTGCCTGCTGGGTGCGTTGTCTGCTGGGTGCGTTGTCTGCTGGGTGCGTTGCCTGCTGGGTGCGTTGCCTGCTGGGTGCGTTGCCTGCTGGGTGCGTTGTCTGCTGGGTGCATTGTCTGCTGGGTGCGTTGTCTGCTGGGTGCGTTGCCTGCTGGGTGCGTTGTCTGCTAGGTGCGTTGTCTGCTGTCTGCTGGGTGCGTTGTCTGCTGGGTGCGTTGTCTGCTGGGTGAGTTGCCTGCTGGGTGCGTTGCCTGCTGGGTGCGTTGCCTGCTGGGTGCGTTGTCTAGTGGGTGCATTGTCTGCTGGGTGCGTTGTCTGCTGGGTGCGTTGCCTGCTGGGTGCGTTGTCTGCTAGGTGCGTTGTCTGCTGTCTGCTGGGTGCGTTGTCTGCTAGGTGCGTTGTCTGCTGTCTGCGTTGTCTGCTGTCTGCTGGGTGCGTTGTCTGCTGGGTGCGTTGTCTGCTGGGTGCTTTGTCTGCTGGGTGCGTTGTCTGCTGGGTGCGTTGCCTGCTGGGTGCGTTGTCTGCCGTTGTCTGCTGGGTGCGTTGTCTGCCGTTGTCTGCTGGGTGCGTTGTCTGCTGGGTGCGCTGTCTGCTGGGTGCGTTGTCTGCCGTTGTCTGCTGGGTGCGTTGTCTGCTGGGTGCGTTGTCTGCCGTTGTCTGCTGGGTGCGTTGTCTGCCGTTGTCTGCTGGGTGCGTTGTCTGCTGGGTGCGTTGTCTGCTGGGTGTGTTGTCTGCTGGGTGCGTTGTCTGCTGGGTGTGTTGTCTGCTGGGTGCGTTGTCTGCTGGGTGCGTTGTCTGCTGGGTGCGTTGTCTGCTGGGTGCGTTGTCTGCTGGGTGCGTTGTCTGCTGGGTGCGTTGTCTGCTGGGTGCGTTGCCTGCTGGGTGCGTTGTCTGCCGTTGTCTGCTGAGTGCGTTGTCTGCTGGGTGCGTTTTCTGCCGTTGTCTGCTGGGTGCGTTGTCTGCTGGGTGCGTTGCCTGCTGGGTGCGTTGTCTGCTGTTGTCTGCTGGGTGCGTTGTCTGCTGGGTGCGTTGTCTGCTGGGTGCGTTGTCTGCTGGGTGCGTTGTCTGCTGGGTGCGTTGTCTGCTGGGTGCGTTGTCTGCTGGGTGCGTTGTCTGCTGGGTGCGTTGTCTGCTGGGTGCGTTGTCTGCCGTTGTCTGCTGTGTGCGTTGTCTGCCGTTGTCTGCTGGGTGCGTTGTCTGCTGGGTGCGTTGTCTGCTGGGTGCGTTGTCTGCTGGGTGCGTTGTCTGCTGGGTGCGTTGTCTGCTGTCTGCTGGGTGCGTTGTCTGCTGGGTGCGTTGTCTGCTGGGTGCGTTGTCTGCTGGGTGCGTTGTCTGCTGGGTGCGTTGTCTGCTGGGTGCGTTGTCTGCTGGGTGCGTTGTCTGCTGGGTGCGTTGTCTGCTGGGTGCGTTGTCTGCTGGGTGCGTTGTCTGCTGGGTGCGTTGTCTGCTGGGTGCGTTGTCTGCTGGGTGCGTTGTCTGCCGTTGTCTGCTGGGTGCGTTGCCTGCTGGGTGCGTTGTCTGCTGGGTGCGTTGTCTGCTGGGTGCGTTGTCTGCCGTTGTCTGCTGGGTGCGTTGTCTGCTGGGTGCGTTGTCTGCTGGGTGCGTTGTCTGCCGTTGTCTGCTGGGTGCGTTGTCTGCTGGGTGCGTTGTCTGCTGTCTGCTGGGTGCGTTGTCTGCTGGGTGCGTTGTCTGCTGGGTGCGTTGTCTGCCGTTGTCTGCTGGGTGCGTTGTCTGCTGGGTGCGTTGTCTGCTGGGTGCGTTGTCTGCTGGGTGCGTTGTCTGCTGGGTGCGTTGTCTGCGTTGTCTGCTGGGTGCGTTGTCTGCCGTTGTCTGCTGGGTGCGTTGTCTGCTGGGTGCGTTGTCTGCTGGTGCGTTGTCTGCTTGGTGCGTTGTCTGCTGGGTGCGTTGTCTGCTGGGTGCGTTGTCTGCTGGGTGCGTTGTCTGCTGGGTGCGTTGTCTGCTGGGTGCGTTGTCTGCTGGGTGCGTTGTCTGCTGGTGCGTTGTCTGCTGGGTGCGTTGTCTGCTGGGTGCGTTGTCTGCTGGGTGCGTTGTCTGCTGGGTGCGTTGTCTGCTGGGTGCGTTGTCTGCTGGGTGCGTTGTCTGCTGGGTGCGTTGTCTGCTGGTGCGTTGTCTGCTGGGTGCGTTGTCTGCTGGGTGCGTTGTCTGCTGGGTGCGTTGTCTGCTGGGTGCGTTGTCTGCCGTTGTCTGCTGGGTGCGTTGTCTGCTGGGTGCGTTGTCTGCTGGGTGCGTTGTCTGCCGTTGTCTGCTGGGTGCGTTGTCTGCTGGGTGCGTTGTCTGCCGTTGTCTGCTGGGTGCGTTGTCTGCTGGGTGCGTTGTCTGCCGTTGTCTGCTGGGTGCGTTGTCTGCTGGGTGCGTTGTCTGCCGTTGTCTGCTGGGTGCGTTGTCTGCTGGGTGCGTTGTCTGCTGGGTGCGTTGTCTGCTGGGTGCGTTGTCTGCCGTTGTCTGCTGGGTGCGTTGTCTGCTGGGTGCGTTGCCTGCCGTTGTCTGCTGGGTGCGTTGTCTGCCGTTGTCTGCTGGGTGCGTTGTCTGCTGGGTGCGTTGTCTGCTGGGTGCGTTGTCTGCTGGGTGCGTTGTCTGCTGGGTGCGTTGTCTGCTGGGTGCGTTGTCTGCTGGATGCCGTTGTCTGCTGGGTGCGTTGTCTGCTGGGTGCGTTGTCTGCTGGGTGCGTTGTCTGCTGGGTGCGTTGTCTGCTGGGTGCGTTGTCTGCTGGGTGCGTTGTCTGCTGGGTGCGCTGTCTGCTGGGTGCGCTGTCTGCTGGGTGCGTTGTCTGCTGGGTGCGTTGTCTGCTGGGTGCGTTGTCTGCTGGGTGCGTTGTCTGCTGGGTGCGTTGTCTGCTGGGTGCGTTGTCTGCTGGGTGCGTTGTCTGCTGGGTGCGTTGTCTGCTGGGTGCGTTGTCTGCTGGGTGCGTTGTCTGCTGGGTGCGTTGTCTGCTGGGTGCGTTGTCTGCTGGGTGCGTTGTCTGCTGGGTGCGTTGTCTGCTGGGTGCGTTGTCTGCCGTTGTCTGCTGGGTGCGTTGCCTGCCGTTGTCTGCTGGGTGCGTTGTCTGCTGGGTGCGTTGTCTGCCGTTGTCTGCTGGGTGCGTTGTCTGCTGGGTGCGTTGTCTGCTGGGTGCGTTGTCTGCTGGGTGCGTTGTCTGCCGTTGTCTGCTGGGTGCGTTGCCTGCCGTTGTCTGCTGGGTGCGTTGTCTGCTGGGTGCGTTGTCTGCTGGGTGCGTTGTCTGCCGTTGTCTGCTGGGTGCGTTGTCTGCTGGGTGCGTTGTCTGCCGTTGTCTGCTGGGTGCGTTGTCTGCTGGGTGCGTTGTCTGCTGGGTGCGTTGTCTGCCGTTGTCTGCTGGGTGCGTTGTCTGCCGTTGTCTGCTGGGTGCGTTGTCTGCTGGGTGCGTTGTCTGCCGTTGTCTGCTGGGTGCGTTGTCTGCTGGGTGCGTTGTCTGCTGGGTGCGTTGTCTGCCGTTGTCTGCTGGGTGCGTTGTCTGCCGTTGTCTGCTGGGTGCGATGTCTGCTGGGTGTAATGTCTGCTGGGTGCGTTGTCTGCTGGGTGCGTTGTCTGCTGGGTGCGTTGTCTGCTGGGTGCGTTGTCTGCTGGGTGCGTTGTCTGCTGGGTGCGTTGTCTGCCGTTGTCTGCTGGGTGCGTTGTCTGCCGTTGTCTGCTGGGTGCGTTGTCTGCCGTTGTCTGCTGGGTGCGTTGTCTGCCGTTGTCTGCTGGGTGCGTTGTCTGCCGTTGTCTGCTGGGTGCGTTGTCTGCCGTTGTCTGCTGGGTGCGTTGTCTGCTGGGTGCGTTGTCTGCTGGGTGCGTTGTCTGCTGGGTGCGTTGTCTGCTGGGTGCGTTGTCTGCTGGGTGCGTTGTCTGCTGGGTGCGTTGTCTGCCGTTGTCTGCTGGGTGCGTTGCCTGCTGGGTGCGTTGTCTGCTGGGTGCGTTGTCTGCTGGGTGCGTTGTCTGCTGGGTGCGTTGTCTGCTGGGTGCGTTGTCTGCTGGGTGCGTTGTCTGCTGGGTGCGTTGTCTGCCGTTGTCTGCTGGGTGCGTTGCCTGCCGTTGTCTGCTGGGTGCGTTGTCTGCTGGGTGCGTTGTCTGCCGTTGTCTGCTGGGTGCGTTGTCTGCCGTTGTCTGCTGGGTGCGTTGTCTGCTTGGTGCGTTGTCTGCTGGGTGCGTTGTCTGCTGTTGTCTGCTGGGTGCGTTGTCTGCTGGGTGCGTTGTCTGCTGGGTGCGTTGTCTGCTGGGTGCGTTGTCTGCTGGGTGCGTTGTCTGCTGGGTGCGTTGTCTGCTGGGTGCGTTGTCTGCTGGGTGCGTTGTCTGCCGTTGTCTGCTGGGTGCGTTGTCTGCTGGGTGCGTTGTCTGCTGGGTGCGTTGCCTGCCGTTGTCTGCTGGGTGCGTTGTCTGCTGGGTGCGTTGTCTGCCGTTGTCTGCTTGGTGCGTTGCCTGTCGTTGTCTGCTGGGTGCGTTGTCTGCTGGGTGCGTTGTCTGCTGGGTGCGTTGTCCGCTGGGTGCGTTGTCTGCTGGGTGCGTTGTCTGCTGGGTGCGTTGTCTGCTGGGTGCGTTGTCTGCTGGGTGCGTTGTCTGCTGGGTGCGTTGTCTGCCGTTGTCTGCTGGGTGCGTTGCCTGTCGTTGTCTGCTGGGTGCGTTGTCTGCTGGGTGCGTTGTCTGCTGGGTGCGTTGTCTGCTGGGTGCGTTGTCTGCTGGGTGCGTTGTCTGCTGGGTGCGTTGTCTGCTGGGTGCGTTGTCTGCTGGGTGCGTTGTCTGCTGTCTGCTGGGTGCGTTGTCTGCTGGGTGCGTTGTCTGCTGGGTGCGTTGTCTGCTGGGTGCGCTGTCTGCTGGGTGCGTTGTCTGCTGGGTGCGTTGTCTGCTGGGTGCGTTGTCTGCTGGGTGCGTTGTCTGCTGGGTGCGTTGTCTGCTGGGTGCGTTGTCTGCTGGGTGCGTTGTCTGCTGGGTGCGTTGTCTGCTGGGTGCGTTGTCTGCTGGGTGCGTTGTCTGCTGTCTGCTGGGTGCGTTGTCTGCTGGGTGCGTTGTCTGCTGGGTGCGTTGTCTGCTGGGTGCGTTGTCTGCCGTTGTCTGCTGGGTGCGTTGTCTGCTGGGTGCGTTGTCTGCCGTTGTCTGCTGGGTGCGTTGTCTGCTGGGTGCGTTGTCTGCCGTTGTCTGCTGGGTGCGTTGTCTGCTGGGTGCGTTGTCTGCTGGGTGCGTTGTCTGCCGTTGTCTGCTGGGTGCGTTGTCTGCTGGGTGCGTTGTCTGCTGGGTGCGTTGTCTGCTGGGTGCGTTGTCTGCTGGGTGCGTTGTCTGCCGTTGTCTGCTGGGTGCGTTGTCTGCTGGGTGCGTTGTCTGCTGGGTGCGTTGTCTGCTGGGTGCGTTGTCTGCTGGGTGCGTTGTCTTCCATCTCTTTTCGTGTTTCTTCGATTCATTTGTTGTCGCGTGTCTGGGTTCGTTTCTCTCTGTCTGCTGAGGGACGAGTGCTGGAATTGTCTGCCTGTCTGTCTTCTGTTGCGTTCTGGCTCTGGCCTGTTGTTCTGCTGTGTGTGCGTATGTCTGCTGGAGAGTGGCGTTGTCCTCGCACGTTGTCTCCTTTCTGAGGCTGCTTCTGTGGGTGGCGTAGCTGTATTACCGTTCTCTTGTCTGCTGGGTTTCCGTTGGCTCACCTTTGCCGTGTTTGTCTCGCGTGGGTACCTGTCTTAGTCTGCTGGGTTGCTTGGTCTTGCTCTCAGTTCCTCAACAACACCGCTCTAACTAGGCGGTTCGGAGCACTTCGACGCGTCGCCATGTGTCATCGAGTAGTAAGGAGTGATAAAGAGTTAATAAGATGCAGTCACAAACGTAGATTCTTCTCCCCTGGTGGTCTCCGATCTCATACGGCTTCCTTCTTGCCTCTTCATGTCACAACATCTGCTCTCGCTCCCTCTCTCGGCACATCTCTCACGTGGGTCCTAATCTACTTACTCTTACCGCTCTCGCCTTCTCAATGTTTTCGTCTACTTCGCCGGGCCATAGATCGCTTCGGCATCTTCGTGAGAGGTACCGGAATGGAAGTCTGCTGTATGCCATACTCGTCAGATAGGCACACCACGTTCTCCTCTGCATTCATCTCTCATTTATCGACTCTCTCCTCGGAAATCGTGGGCTGGCTAAACATAAGTTAGCAAAAACCATATCCTCCTCAATCTAATCTCTATCCTCTCTGCCTGTCTCTTCATTGCGGGGATATAAATTGTGTTCCAATCTTCGCTTCCTCTGTTTCTTTAACTCTCGTCATGTCATTTCGAGTTTCGGTTCTCTCACCCCTGCTGTCAGATCTCTCGCTCTCCATGCACTTTCGAGCGAAAGACCTGGTATCGTCTTTCGCTCTATCGCTCGAACGCGCTGCGCAGAACATAAAGTAATCCTGTTTTGGAGGTCGGCCTCTTCCTAAAGACGTGCTGCTACACCCTCTTATTCCATACTCTGTCCTCTTCTCAGCTATGTCCAAGTTGGTCCTCTTCTCGGGCCTGAGCCTCCCATCTCCGCTTTCAATCATCCTCGATCGTTCTTCCATGCAATCGTGTTATCCTAGCAGATACACAACGTCTTCCCAATCCCTCTCCATCCTACCTCTTCCCTGTTTCGTCTCTAAACCATCTCGCTCCTAACTCTCTTACTCATCCATCCATCTCTTTCCTCTTCCTTCGGCGTTCTCCATCAATCTCAACGCGCTGAAGCAAGTATCCCTAACAGGTCTCGTCTACTTCTACATCCACCAACCCTTCCACTGACTCATTTGACTCTTACTCACGCCCACCTGCCTCTTACTCGTTCTTCTTCGCGCTGGGTCTCTTCTCTCGTTCCTCCCCTACATCTAGTTCTCAAGACTTCTCAATTCTCAACACATTAAAAGTCGCTACAGCCTCCTCCAGTCGTCTCCTTCTCCCTCGCTCTGGATGCACATATTGTCGAGGAACCCTGGAAGGTACGTCAATCGACGACACTACCCCGCACTCTCACTACGAGGGTAGGAGGCAGCATACTAACGTGCAGACTAACGCACACTGGATCCTCAGTCTACCCAGCAATCTGCAACCACTAGTGCAGAACCAACAAAAACGTTTAGCCCCTAGCAGGTTGCATTTTCCTCGTTCATACGTCCAACAACCCGCCTAATTTTAGTCAGTTTTCCATTCCTACATCTCTTGTGACAACTGCACGCTCTCTATCTTTTCTTCTGTCTTCCCTTAGTCACGTTCTTACTACTCCCATGGCATGATCTAATCCGCACTCTATCTGTCACCAGCAAGTCTATCCGTCTTACCTCGACTCTTGTTGTATTCTCTCTCCGGCTCTAACCTCCTTTTCTACTTATGGTTGCATTTCATCCATATCCATTTTCGCACTAACCTCTACTCTCCTGATGCACGCCTCTCCCCTCTTACTTATTACTTCCTAGCTCTCTGCTAGTAATTTTCATCGACAACATGCCGGACCTTCCAAGCAATTAACTCGTTGGGCTACTCTCTCGTTCGTGTTCTATCCTCCAACCAGAGCTAGACTCCAAATACGTCACTACGCTACGCTGTCCTCACTTGAGTTCGTTGTCAGTGGGCTCATTTCTGGTCTCTACCAACTCTTCTGCCCCTTTACCGTCATCCTAGAAGCCCGAGAATAAAACTTCAGTGCTTCTCAAGTGGGAGATATCCGGTCAACGCACGCGGCGATAACCCGGACTGCAGTATCGTCTGGCTCCTTCATGTCCAACTCTTCCAGGTGGCAGCCGTGTCAAAGTGGTGGTAGAACTTCCAACCCCCACTCGTCTTTACTTACCATCTTCCTTACCAATACGCCATCTACTCCCCACCGAACGCTACTCCATCACTAAGACGGTCATTCCAGCGCTGACCTCTAGTCATAACTAACTCTGCCATCGCGGCCAACGTCCTCTCTCTCGTCCCTCTGAAAACCGCTTTCATACCTCCCTCCCTCCGGTTCTACTGTACATCTTCTCATCTTATGCTGTTCGCCCCTCTTCCTCGCAGGTCGAACTTCTACAATCTTCCCCGTGCTAATTCTGTCCTCGTCTAACATATACACCCCACACTACTCCCTTCCTCCTATTCTCCCCTTGGATCTCCCTCCTCATCTCATCCAGTCGTGACAACGTCTCTCGCATGTCCCTCATAGTTACTTTCCGCCTCGTCATTCCTCTGTATCAGATACCTCTCTAACACATCCCACTCTCACGCGATCTCCGTGATACTCCAACGCCAATCTTCTCTCCTCCACTTCTCTCTCGCCACCTGGTCACTACAACGCACCCTTCCGCTTCAGCATACCTACCCCCCGTCCACCATTCAGGTTCGAATCTCACCTCTCTCATACCCTCCCCAGTCAGCCTGTTCATTTGCTTCCGTCTACAACCTCCTCTCATTTCCCTCATCTTAAAATTTCGATCCTCCCTCCCAGTCACAGACTAGGACAACAAGTCTTTGGGTGTCTTTCCGAAGTCAGCTCTACGTAACTGTAGTGATTCATCCCCCAATCATAATTCTTGCCGTATAAGATATCTTCTCGATGGTCCCGTCTAACTTCACATTCTCATTCCATCAGATCTCGCCAAATCTCTCCCATGTTAGACTCAGAATCATTTTAGCACAAGCGATGTGCACAACCAACTGCGTCTTCCCGGTTCTATTTCTGAGTGGCTAAGGCAAAAACCTCATCAAGCGTGCGTCGTCCACCTCCCGTTCTAGTTCTCGCCTTAATTCTCTATTCAGTCGCATGTGAATCTTCTCAATCTTCCGAGCAAACTGCTGTCTCATGGAAGTGCTTGTACAGCACCCCCTTATTTCAATTCTTCCCACACAGACAGCGCACCCCATTCAGGGTTTACCAAGCCGCCTCTATCATAGTTCCTCTCTCACCCTGCAATCAGTTCTACTTGTGTACACCTCAAACGTCACAGAGGTGCGTACCCACCAGCAGACAAGTCGCTCACATTCCTCCCCAGTTCTATCTCGCACTCGTCGTTCGTATACATCGAGCAACGGCCCATCGAGCAACTTTCTCCTCCCCCAAAGGCAGTAACCGCAAATCCGCCAACCCAGGCAATACAACGGCATATCCATCACGGAACATCCCCAACCAACATGTGGATGTTTTCCGAAAATCTTCTTTAGACCTCCCGTCGTACCCCCGCTACCTAGAAAGGCAGGGAGGTTGACCACATAACGAAGCAGACCGTAATTCTGTTCTACCCCCCCTCCGTCCTCATCACATCAAATTCACGAACACGCTACCACCATCAGTTGAATCAACGTGTTAGCAATCCGCTCCCCTAAGTCCAAGACAAACCGCGCCTCACGTTCGATTAATCATCTACTCCCCTCAAGCAGACAACGGCAACTCCTCGATTGTGCAGTCAGGTAAAACCGTGCCTCCGCCAGATTTTCGCAGACAAACCGTGCATCGATCATATGCATTCATACAACGCACTCCCACATAGCCATAACCTAATTATCTCATCTCCACATTCTAGAGCTCACTGTATGTAGAACTAAACTATCCGCACTTCCTAGCGCACTTAAAACGTTGCAGAATCCAAGTAATCAGTCCATTCAAAATACCCAGCCAGTGCACTAATCGGTCGCGGACGACAAACACCTGCAACATGCCCGTCGTGTCTCCTGCGACAATGCAGTCTTCTCGTCAGCAGAGCAACAGCTACTATCCCCAGCAGGCTACAAGCTGGCAGAACAACGTGCAGCTGACTAGATCACCGTGACGTCAGTCACACCCGCAGGGCCTCTCCTATCAGACAATAAGCAACGTCCATGTTCAAAACGACTAATCCGAGCAGAACACAGACAGCGACACTATGTGTAATTGCCCTCGCAGTCTTCACTCTAAATGCAAGTCAACCCTGAAGCAGCTTTTTTACTCAACGGTTCAGAAGCACACTCACGCCTTGTTCCCAGTTCACGCCGAAACTCATCAGGAACTCAGTGTACCGCCCACTGCATTCCCACCACAACTGCAACGCACTCCCATCAGTCTGACATTTGACAACGGACATTTTAGCCACTCGCACTTCCTAGTCTGGTACACTTCATGGCTCTCCAAGCATTATACTCGACAGCATCCTCCAAGACAATCACCGCCGCCATGCCAATCGATATCCAGCAGTCTTATCTAGATCAATACTACCCGCATTCCTAGGCACAGGCAGGTCCAACGCACATCCGAAGCAGCGCACAATATCCCAGTCGTAAATGCATTGATTCGAAAGCGTATGCGGGGTCCCATCATCATACGCCCCGCTTATGTTGGCGTGGTAATCTTAGGCTAAACCATATCGATACGACACCCAGGCTTATTCATCTCCAAACCGGTCCTCGAGCAGGCGGGGGGCCTCAGGTGCGCGCCTACGATGCAGTGACATGTGCTCGATAAACACATCCGTCCATCATACTCCAGGACCTAGCTCACCAGATACAAAGGACATCGGTCTAGGAACAAGCAACTGCATAACCTTGAAGGTTCACGCTTTCGTACACTCGCATTACGTGCCATCTCTATATCCGTCCGCGGAAGCAGCAGAAGTTCAATATAGCCGCTTATAGGTCAAAGTTACTATCAAGGGCCAAAAAGCGGAGGACAAAGTAAGAACTATAAATTAGTTAATCTTCAACATGGCCTCAGGCATACTACAATAGCACACCATCTCATGTTCATAAGTAGCCACATCCTGGCCACCACGTTTCCTGCATTCTACTTCTGTCGCCTACAAAACTCTCGTCTCAAATCCTCAAGCCACTTGGCGCTCTACACCATCTCCTGCCACGACCAACGCCTTTGTACGCGAATTTCACAGCTTCGTCGCATAACTCTTCTTCCTCCCTCTCCCCAGGTCAGACGACAACTGCACTGTGTCCTAGTGACAGGGTTCCCGCACCCTACCACAGACAATCCGTTCTCGCAACTATTCGTCAGCAAGCAGAGTACCTCACAAGTACTTCAGTGACTCTTTGATTCGGGCGTGGCCGCCACCCCCACCCCGGTATACTGAGTTACAGTCACAAACAGTGCATACTAATCGCTCTCCTCTTCCTTCCCCATGTCTAGTCCCGAGTGTCGGCAATTGCGCGGGTACTCAACGTGCGCACCCGTCAGCATACGTCCTCAGTCTACCACGTAAACGTGCCTGCATCTCCCCTCGTCGTATGCTTAGAGGATCTTCAACCCTATCCCCCCAGCAGACAATGCTACCCCCTTCTAGCAGCACAACACTACCAACTGCCGCACGCCCGCGAGCATAGGCCG
>JAWQFJ010003061.1:0-5000 GCA_034096865.1 Theodoxus fluviatilis
ACGGTTTCCCAAACATCCCCATGCAGCCGAGCAGGGCATGTCGAACATTAAGGGAGCATCCTGTCAGAGATTGTGGTGCATCAGTTCCCAGGGAATAGTTTAATTAAGGGGGGGGGGGGGGGAGTCACCGACACAAATCTGGAATGAAGTCTGAGACCGCTGTTGCCTCCCAATCTGGGGGTGGAGTCAACAGGCCACCACGACATGTCGCTACATGAGTGGTTCTTCCCCTCAGCATTGGAGTTCATCAAAAGCAACGAGGACCGGTCGTCCCTTCACTTCGGACTGAACACGCGAGCGGAGCACAAGGCTTGCCCCGTAGTCCCTGTTGAGACGGAAGGCTTGTTCAGGAGTACAAAGCGCTGCATGAGCACTTCATGTTGGCAGTTGAGCGCTCTTTGCCTCTCGGAACACCTACAGATTTAGTGCAGCGCTTCACTTGTTAAAGGGGAGGTAAATCTTCTGTGCCCCATGCTGTGTTGATAGACGCTAAGAAAGTGCTTTATTTGCCACAGACATCGTTTATGCACGTTTAAATGTATTCTGCATGAATAAAGTCCACTACTGTGTCATCCTTACTTGCCATTACTCGCGCATACAGAGCGCTTGGGGCAAATAAAGCCCGTTCCAGTCCCAAAATGACGTGCCTCGTCTTGATAAACAATCGAAAATGGAGTCGGGTTTCTTCTTGTTCCCGAGGGTGAAGACTTGATTCACCCCACCCCTTCGCAAAGTGGCTGAAAACCGATTAAAAAATATATCGTGCAAGTAACCGATAGTCATTATCGGAGCGATTCTGACATACAATACATTGTCCCGTGTAGTTATGTATACATTTTTTTTATCCTTCATGGTTTAAAAATCCACCGAAAGAAAGGAGGGGAAAACTATCACCAAAAACACCAACAAACAAATGCCAACATGGTAATGCATGGTCCAGCAAAATTGTGTGAAAAGTGTGTTTGTCCGCCCCACGAAATGTGTAGCACGTGATCAACATGGTGAAGCTGCTCAGTACGATACCTAATGACAACATTCATTCACTCACTCATTCATTCACTCACTCATTCACTCACTCACTCACTCACTCACTCACCACCAATGTTTTCACAAATTCGTCAAGTGGATCACATTTAAAGATTTTGCTCTTGGATAATATTGTCGATTTCCCACTCGCTCTCAAAATTAATATGAATGTGTGTGCGTGCATGTGAATGTGTGTGCAAGCGTGCGTGTATGTGTGTGTGTGTGTATCTGTCTGACTCTCTGACTCTGTCTCACTCTCTGTCTCACTCTCTGTCTCACTCTCACTCTGTCTCACTCTCACTCTCTCTGTCTCACTCTGCCTCTCTCTCTCTCTCTCTCTCTCTCTCTCTCTCTCTCTCTCTCTCTCTCGGTCTCTGAGCTAGCTGTATAATGAAAGACCATTTTACCCGGCGCTGTGTGACAAGTGCTTCAATGGCTATTTTCGTACTGATATTCGTGACTGCTTTGCAACGAAACTTGCCAGGCGAGAGCCTACAATGACCTCTGACCCTGTTTCTTCATCAAAAGCATACATGTATATATCTAATCATAGATCTATGATCAAAAGGCTTTCCACGAATGGCGTCGAATGGTCTTTTCGAAGAACACTATTCAAAGAGAAGGTTTTTCAATGACTCTGAACTGGTCGATCAGCTCATGGCTGGATTTTGTTGTGGCAACGCTGATATACGAGCGTAACTTTGACAGTCCAGGGCGCTCTTAAGATGGAACAACGAAGAGAAATTTCCGAGCTGCTGTGAAAATGTTAGGGACACAGGGTCTGCATACGTCACAGTGTGCTCGAAACATATGACACTGCCTGACACCTCCGCTGTGGTGTAGGGCCAAAAAAATACACGCACAGTTGGGACTCAGGAATGCTGGGTGTTGAGCCGCTCGCAGTGTGTCTGGAAGTGCATTGCATGCTGAACGACTGGATTTCAATCCGACCACTGCGATAGAAATGACGGTTCGACATCCTTGATCAACTTCACGTCGATGATGATGTGGTGCTTGGAGAGGTCATCGTCAGGATGAATACACAATTTGGTTCCGTACGGCGAATCATCAGTGATGTCGTCTTGTTCTGAACGTGAGTTTCTTCCTGGTCTTCATTTTGTTGTGTGACACCTAGATAACTCTGCTAACTAACACAGAAATGGGTCATTATCCAGTGACGCGGTGGACTTGTTAAAATTGTTGTTTTCATCATAATAAGCTGTGTCTCACTTCCAAGTATCGTGAATTGTATTAAAGAAAACATGTTAAAATACTCTGCCTATGTGCGTTCGACACCTTGCTTTGCTTTGTTCTCTCTCTCTCTCTCTCTCTCTCTCTCTCTCTCTCTCTCTCTCTCTCTCTCTCTCTCTCGCTCTCTCTCTCTCTCCTTTTTGTGTGTGTGTGTCAGTTAGCATGCTATATAAATATTGCAACGAATGCTTGGACTTTTCGAAAATTAATGAATTGCGAATGGAAAAACCGTACATGATCAGAAAGCCAGTGAAGACGAGGAAGAAACTGGATTGTTATTTGGATATGAAGCACTTTGTCGGGGGACACCTCTATATGCCCCCGGCTCTATATGCCCCCGGCTCTATATGCCCCCGTCTCTATATGCCCCCGTCTCTATATGCCCCCTGTCTGAGTGTGTTCTGCATGGCCACATAGGGTTAGGGTTAGGGTTAGGGTTAGAGTTATAGGGGTCGGCTCTCTATTGCGGAGGGCCGCTATTGCGGGATTTTTTGGTAACAAAAGTTTTTAAGACAATTTTGATTTTTTTGTCCTAAAACGCCAAAAAAACCATAAAATGTTTACTTTTTGTTTTTGAACTTTTTTTCGCTTTTTTTTCTATTGCGGGGGGCCGCTATTGCGGGATTTTTTTTTTGGTCAAAAATTATTAAGGCCATTTTGATTCTTTTGTCATAAAACGCCAAAAAAACCCATATAATGTTTGTTACTTTTTTTTTGACGGGGGCATATATAGAGACGGGGGCATATAGAGACGGGGGCATATAGACACGCACCCCTTTGTCGAACTACTGTCTAATTGGACAAACTAAGAGGTCCTTTACAAGTTTCCCTAATCTTGCTTTACTATCAGCACACTTAGATCTGCTGCTTTAAAAGGTTCGCCAATGGCAAAATGACTAATAAGAATTGATTTACGCACGTCTTGGGTTGGGTAGGGTGATTGACGTATTGCATCATGGGTAGGGTGATTGACGTATTGCATCATGGGTAGGGTGATTGACGTATTGCATCATGGGTAGGGTGATTGACGTATTGCATCATGGGTAGGGTGATTGACGTATTGCATCATGGGTAGGGTGATTGACGTATTGCATCATGGGTAGGGTGATTGACGTATTGCATCATGGGTAGGGTGATTGACGTATTGCATCATGGGTAGGGTGATTGACGTATTGCATCATGGGTAGGGTGATTGACGCTATTGCATCATGGGTAGGGTGATTGACGTATTGCATCATGGGTAGGGTGATTGACGTATTGCATCATGGGTAGGGTGATTGACGTATTGCATCATGGGTAGGGTGATTGACGTATTGCATCATGGGTAGGGTGATTGACGTATTGCATCATGGGTAGGGTGATTGACGTATTGCATCATGGGTAGGGTGATTGACGTATTGCATCATGGTAAAAAGGAAAACCTCGGTTAGCACAATGGCAGCCGGGTGAGGATGACGGACAGGGCTGTTTCGTCTGCAATTTCTAACGACACTTGGCTAAATTTGTAAAATAATCGAAACAAGGCCACACTAGTGGAGAGAAAGGGGTGCAATGGTGATCGTTTAATTCGCAGTGACTCTCACACAGAATGACAACCAAAATATTACGTGCTTGCTAGCTCACATACGCAATCTTGGATGGTTATTTCGCCCACAGATTGAAGTGTGAATACACTGTAATTGAAGTGTGAAAACGGTAGAGGTGGGTTGAATGTAGCTAGACCCCCAGCCGGACAGTAAGACGATTAAAATAAACTGAAACTCCTTCCTCAGTCACTTATCTCTTGGGGTCTCGGAGAAAGGACATCCACAAAACGGAACACGTAGGCATGGATAAAACGATAGCACAGGGTTTAATAATCAAACAATATGAATGAAACAATTACACATAGCCTTCAGTTCACAACACCTCCATGTCAAATTCCCAAACGGTCCAACTCACCACTCACTTCCCTTCCACAGTCCAAATCACTTCCTCTACACAGTTCACTTCCTCTACACCGTCACAATTCCCCTACACAGTCTCAATCACATCACACTNNNAGCAGAGTAGGAGGAGGCCAGAGGAGGAAAAGCGATAGGAGGAGGAAAAAAAAAATCAAAAAAATAAAAAAAAACAAAAAAAGGGAGAGAAGGTCAGGAGGAAAAAAGGAGAGATGAGGAAAAGGAGGAGGAGGAAAAACGAGGGGAGGAGGAGGAGGAGGAGAGGGGAGGAGGAGGAGGTGAGGAGGAGAGGGGAGGAGGGGCGGAGGAGGAGGAGGAGGAGGAAGAGGAGGAGGAGGATGAGGAGGGGGGGGGGGGGGAGGGGGAAGGAGAGGGGCCATCGGCCCATTCATGCATAACGGTATATCACAAGGCATGTTAAAGGCAGAGAAAGCAGTGTACACTTTCCATCGGCAGGGTATGTTACGACTTGTAGTGTCAATCTAAGTAGAAGCTATCTCGCTCTGCAGATTCCGCAGCATTCTTTCTACGCATTAAGGCCTTGTACAAATATATACCCGTTGCTCTAATTATAGACTTACTTTTGGAAGACATTAGAACACCCACTGGGACCGCACAATTTAGATCAAGGTATTTACGTATGTAAAGACCCTCAAATCGCATAAGACTGGACATAGGAGAAGAAAATGAGATTCAGTTTCATATTGTTCTCTGCATAATGGGAATAACGTTTGTACAGTTTCTTTTGCATACCTCAGTTTATGGCAGTACAATTCTGAA
>JAWQFJ010003061.1:15000-23683 GCA_034096865.1 Theodoxus fluviatilis
TGGGTTGAGGCCACGCTGCCGGTGCTTCAGCGTCATAAAAACCAGGCTTCTTATGAAGCAGGCGTTGTGGACCATGATAAAAGTGGCCGGGGTGGCTGTGGGGGGGAAAATCGAACGGCCATTAGTAAGAGTTTCCTCTCCCACGCATGCACAGGGTGGAGCAGAAGTGAGGGGAGTAAATACCAGCATCCCCTCCCACTGTGTTGCCGTCCACACACCCAGCACGAGCCAGGGACAAGGGATGAGGAACAGAGAGGAGTAACAGAGAGTCCCCCATAGATCTGCGTGCTTCTGTGTCGGCAGATGAGCGAGCAAGTATTTGATTTGCTGATGGAGGCAGGAATGGTGTCATGAAGCCTTTAGAGACGACTGGATGAGTGGGTCGGAAACTAGATGGATGGAAGAAGGGGGTTGGATAGACGGATGGATAGATGGATAGATGGATGGATGGATGGATGGATGGATGGATGGATGGATGGATGGATGGATGGATGGATGGATGGATGGATGGATGGATGGATAGACGGACGGACGGACGGACGGATGGACGGGTGGATGTATGGATAGATGGATGGATGGTTGAATAAATGATGGATGGATGATGCATGGGGGGTTTGGATCAGGGAGGGATGGATAATGGATGAATGGATGGATGGATGGATGGATGGATGAATGGATGGATGGATATATGGAAAGAAGGATGACTGGGTTGATGGATGAAAAGAAGGATGACTGGGTTGCTGGATGAATGAATGGATGATGGATGAATAAATGGATAGACGGATGTACTTTTTTCACAAGCATTACACTTGAGCATTTGCCTCTCTTCCAGTAAACGGACAGGAGCGGGGTGGGTTGGATGGACAGGAGGGTGGGTGGGTTGGATGGACAGGAGGGCGTGGGTTGGATGGACAGGAGGGGGGTGGGTTGGACGGACAGGAGGGGGGTGGGTTGGACGGACAGGAGGGGGGTGGGTTGGATGGACAGGAGGGGGGTGGTTTGAATGGACAGGAGGGGGGTGGGTTGGACGGACAGGAGGGGGGTGGGTTGGATGGACAGGAGGGGGTGGGTTGGATGGACAGGAGGGGGGTGGGTTGGATGGACAGGAGGGGGTTTGGGTTGGATGGACAGGAGGGGGTGTGGGTTGGATGGACAGGAGGGGGTGTGGGTTGGATGGACAGGAGGGGGGTGGGTTGGATGGACAGGAGGGGGGGGGTTGGATGGACAGGAGGGGGTTGGGTTGGACGGACAGGAGGGAGGGTGGGGTGGATGGACAGGAGGGAGGTGGGTTGGACGGACAGGAGGGGGGTGGGTTGGATGGACAGGAGGGGGGTGGGTTGGACGGACAGGAGGGTGGGTGGGTTGGATGGACAGGAGGAGGGTGGGTTGGATGGACAGGAGGGGGGTGGGTTGGATGGACAGGAGGGGGGTGGATTGGATGGACAGGAGGGAGGTGGGTTGGACGGACAGGAGGGGGGTGGGTTGGATGGACAGGAGGGGGGTGGGTTGGATGGACAGGAGGGGGGTGGGTTGGATGGACAGGAGGGGGGTGGGTTGGATGGACAGGAGGGGGGTGGGTTGGATGGACAGGAGGGGGGTGGGTTGGATGGACAGGAGGGGGGTGGGTTGGATGGACAGGAGGGGGTGGGTTGGATGGACAGGAGGGTGGTGGGTTGGATGGAGAGGAGGGGGGTGGGTTGGATGGAAAGGAGGGGGGTGAGTTGGATGGACAGGAGGGGGGTGGGTTGGATGGAAAGGAGGGGGGTGGGTTGAATGGACAGGAGGGGGGTGGGTTGGATGGACAGGAGGGGGGTGGGTTGGATGGAAAGGAGGGGGGTGAGTTGGATGGAAAGGAGGGTGGTGGGTTGGATGGACAGGAGGGGGGTGGGTTGGATGGACGGGCGGATGGAAGGATGAATAGGCAAACTAATGGAAAGACGAAATAACGGATGGAGGAAGATTACTATGCTCATTGTCGCGAGCAGGTTGGGTATTGAAGGTTAATTTAATCGTTCATGTACTTGTGTGTGCGCGATTCTTGTCCTTGTCGGGTTTTTGTTTCTCTCTTTTTGGAGTGATCGGGAAATTGTGACGTCATCAGCTTCGAGTCGACGTCACTGGGTTCAGTCGGTTTTGAGAAGGGATTTGGCAGGACCGGTTGAGCGGTACGTGCCAACGAACCTAGAGTGGCTCGACTTCTGTCGGCCCAGAGCGTGGCTTGGCCTCTGTCAGCCCGGGAAAAGATTTGGCGACTTTATTGTCGTTGTCGGCAAGCCGATCAGAATCAGCACCAGGGGAGGAACCGAGTTTCGTCCATGTGAGTAATTGTTGTGTGTAAAAGTCGTTGTGTAAGTTTTCACTAGGTTGTGAGTTTGCTGTTTTAGGGGCGGGTGGGGAAGTTGCATTAGGTAATGAAATTTCCGAACTGTAGTTTTGACGTTAAAAATCGTTTCATGGTTCATGGTAGGATTGCTGTTTTGATTTGAGGTATTTGAGTAACAGTTAAGATTGATTGAAATGGGCCTAGTTTGGGAAAAGGCTAAGACAGCGTTTTGACGGAGTACCGTCATGTTTGTGACGGGTTTGAGTTGTGAATTGCGTGCTATGCATTATGCTATAGTTGCTAATTCTGGCCATTTAGGCCTGGGTGTTTTTATTCCGTTTACATGGTCCACGTCCTGCGTCATCCAAGGTCCTTGATGCTTCCCCTTGAGGTCGACATCGGCCCGAGTCTTCACTGTTAAACATCGCCGTCGTCATCGTCCAGGGGCCAGCCGCTCCTCATCGCTGTCATCGTCATCCAATGTTCCCCGTTCTGCGGCTTGTCGCAGAGGGAGGCCATGAGACAGTGGGGTCAGCTGTAGTGGTTTGGTACTGACGTGAGAGACAGTGTTGGACAGTCAAGGTGTTGTGTGTGGACGGGAAAGTGACGGCGTTGGGCAGTCGTGGGGAAAGTTGCCCCGGCGTGAGAGAGTCCGCTGGTTGAGCAACCGTTTCTGTTGTTGTGGGGTTTGAGGGACTGTGGGGTATTGTTGTGGCTCAGTCCGTGGCCAACCGTTGGGTTTTTGTGTGATTTGTGAGGAATGTATTTTCACATGTATTTGGGTTAGGATGTGCGGGTAGTATTGTTTCATCTTTTCATTGTTAGATTGCATAAGTGTGAGTCATCAATCATTTATTATCATTGCCATCCATCAGTTTCACCTCCTTTCATTCATTTTGCGGGTTTGTTGAAGTATAATTAAATTCTTATTGGTTAAAAAGCAGATTTGAGTTCCTGACTTCCTCTGCATGAGAGGGTAAGGTCCCACCCAGTGGGTGAGGGCGCGACACTCATGTTTACAGACTTTGCGCGTGGGTTGGTTGGCTCTGTGGTATGGAGAGCCAGTTAAACTGTCCGATCAGTGAGACAGGCACTGCATTCATCTTGGGTGGAGGCTGGGCTACGAGACGGCAGTCTGTTGGTCGATCTTTCAGTCGGTGGGGTGCCTACGTCCAGCTCGATTTAAGGATAAAAGTGTGGATAGCTTTTTTAAAAAAGAATAGATTTATGGATGACAAAGAAGAGGATCGATGGTTTACAGACGTATGGATGGTGATGGGTTTGTTCATTCTGTGAACCCGAGTCAGTATTGACTGACTCTTGCACAGTTCGCAACGAATGCTTAATAGACTTCGCATTGCAGCATTGCGCCAAAAATAGTTCGTTCTGATACTATTTTTCTCTCAACTTTTTACAGAAATCATTCAGATGTCAAAACGTGTTTCCATTTCAACACAAACATTTTATTTTATCGAATAAACGCTTGTTTATTGGCTCAACAAGAGTAAGTTAAGAGTTTTGTGCGTGATGATGATGATGTTCTTCCATCGGGATCGATGAGGACCATAGATATCATCATTTCATCTGGTTGTGGGTCCTCAGATGGCTGGTGAGACCAATCCGGGCCCGAAAGAGTCTGTTGCAGTGTGGACATGGAAATGCAAGTGGCTGACCAGGGGAAGACGAACTGTTGGCTCTGGACTTCCTGGTGGCTCGCTTCACAGCAGCATCACTCGATCTTCTCTGTTCAAAAGCTGCTGCACCAGCATGGACTCTACTGCGCCAGGCAGAGCGATCTGAAGCAACACTCTCCCAGCTGTCAGGATCTATGCGGCAGTTCTTCAGAGAGGCTTTTAGGGTGTCCTTGGACCTCTTCTTTTGTCCGCCAAGGGATCGCTTGCCCTGCAGGAGTTCTCCGTAGAACACCTTTTTAGGAAGGCGCTCGTTAGACATGCGTACGACGTGGCCAGCCCAACGTAGTTGTGCTTTGCAGAGCAGGGTGTGAATGCTGGGCATGTCAGCCTGTGCCAGGACGTCCGTGTTGGGCACTTTGTCTTGCCACCTAAGGTCATCCCGACTAGAGTTGATTTCTACTTGGGATAGACGGTTAATCGCCTCATCGTTGATGGAGGAGGGTCTGTTGAGGACACTGTCAAAGTGTTCCGCCCAGCGATCCAGTATCTTCTCCTTTTCTGTTATCAGAGTACTACCGTCGGAGCTCAAGAGTTTTGTGCGTAATAGTCTTAGAACTACTTTAACGGCGTATGTCAGAGCAGATCGGCTATTCCACAAGCCTCTCGTGCGACCTTCATTTGCATATTTCGGAAGAAAACCTTCCATCACGTGATGTCAACTGGGCTAGAGACACTTTCGCCGGTAGGCGAAGTCTCTAGTGAACTAGAATGTGGTTGGTTGGGACATCTATGCATCCTGGCATTGTTGAAAGTGAGCACTGGTCTCTCTAGAGCACGTTGCTCTTGTGCATGCCTTGACAGAGGACGATGTAGTGTAGTTTCTCATGCGAGCGACTGTGGAGGTTATGAAAGCAGTGACCTCTGCTAACGTATCACGCATTCCCCCGATGCAGGTCGAGTAGTTTTGATTGGGATTTTTTATGCTCAAAAAGCATATTATCATCAAAAATATGTGTTTGGGAGGTCTTCTTGGGGATACGTGAATCATCAAAATGATTTAACATTCAATGTTATTCCCCTTGATCGAAGAGACGACAGTAGGGGAGTTCAGAAGGCGCAGTGCTTCAAAGCGCTTACTCAGCGCTGCATGTGATTCACTCCTGAACGGCCAATTTGGGGCGTGCTTCACTCAGCGCTGAGCAGCGCTGTGAATCACCAATCCAACGTGCAGCAGGATGATTTTGCATCATTTCAAAATGGCGTCTTCGATCCCGCACTGGCCGTCGACGCGTAAAATAACCCTCAGAAACATCATTTTGGGACTGGAACGGGCTTTATTTGCCCCAAGCGCCCTGTATGCGCGAGTAATGGCAAGTAAGGATGACACCGTAGTGGACTTTATTCATGCAGAATACATGTAAACGTGCATAAACGATGTCTGTGGCGAAGAAAACACTTTCTTCGCGTCTATCAACACAACATGGGGCGCAGAAGATTTACCTCCCCTTTAACAAGTGAAGCGCTGCACAAAATCTGGGGCGTTCAGGAGTTGCATGAAGCGCTCAATTGCCAACATGAAGCGCTCAATCAGCGCTGAGTACTTCTGAACAAGCCTATTAAAAGCATTAGGATCGATTCCCTGCAGTGATCTCTCACTCTGTAGCAGAGGTCACCTTCCTGTCAAGGTCGCGCAGCAACTGGAGTATCTCAAAAACCGCTCTAACTGCTTCACACTGCTTCTCCCGTGACCATGCAGCAACGGTGAAAATACAGCGCCCGTGGTCGAATGTGGTTGGCTCATATTAAACATCAAGTTAAATTGAAGTCAATGCACGGACTTGCAAGGTAAACATGCTTCGAGCCATGGAGGTTACAGCCATGGAAGAGGCAGACATGCCGAATGCTTTCAAATTTCGAAGAAATGTATATTTTAATGCTTTCATCTCCGTGGCAGATTGGATTGTATATCAAGGTTTGATTGATTAGTAAACGTCGTCATTCATACCGGTAGCGAAGTCGGAGGTAACAGACGACAACACCATTTCGGGATTTCCATTGACCTTCCTTTATGACTGGTGATAGCTATCTCCCTGCTATTATGAATGATAATCGACTCTAACGCTTTTATTGAGTCCTCTGTTCGATCAAGAGGGATAAAACTGAATGCTACATCAGTTTTTTGAGGATTCATACATCATCGGTGCAAATGATCCCGAGACAATTGTGAACGTTTAATAAAGAGGAGTTTGACATTTGTTTCAATTATTCTGGATTGACCAACCAAACAAACCCTGATATTTGGGTTGTGACATTTTCACCAGGACCAGGAAATGACAGAAAAAATTAAAAGAAAACACTAAAAAGGGGGGGGGGAGGGAGGGGGGGGAGGGGGGAGAGAGAAATGAGTAAAGGTGCAAGCGGGGACGGATGGGTGGGGAGTGCGTAAGTCTGCACTCAGAAGAAAACGTAGGAATAAGTACGGAAATAAATTGCAAGAACGGAGCCTGGAGGGGTTGGGGGAGGGGAGGGGAGGAGGAGGGGAGAGGAGGAGGAGGAGGGGGAGGAGGAGGAGGAGGGGAGGAGGGGGAGGAGGAGGGGGAGGAGGAGGGGAGGAGGAGGGGGAGGAGGGGGGGGAGGGGGAGGAGAGGCTAGGTGTCGGATGAGAGTACTGAAGAAGCAAAATGAATATTTGTGGGAAGATGCATTGCACTCACAATCAACAGACCAGGTTTTTTAAATACAACTTAAATCTACACATTTCTAACACTGCAGGAAATTGCTAAAGTAGTTCTGTACACGTATAAAGAATACAGCAATTTAAAAGTTTTCTAGAATCTACACATCTGTGTGACTGATAAAAAAATCGAACAGCTACAAAGAATACACTAGTTTAAAACGTTCCATGTAAAGCAAAGAGGATTACATCCGTAATGAATTAAACGTGCAATTGTAGCTGACTGTAAAAAACAGTAAACTGGCAGAATTGTTCCTCAAACGCTCAGATCCTTATCTCACAAGAATGTACAGCCGGAAAGTAATGTTATGCTGTGGCAGGGATAAGATTGTCTGATGGTGAACTTTTCTCCTGTCACACGACTAGCGAAGTGGTTGCCTTCAGGTGGCACACGTTTTGTGCAGCGGGAGCATCCTGGTTTGTCTGACAATGTCAGTGTAGGTGACCTCGAAGGCGGGGGTACGGGAGCTGCCCGAGCCACGTTATCGCTGTTACGGAGAAGCGGCAGATTGTGTCGCGCAACCATTGGCGTACAGGGGGTTCCAGGGCGTATGGGTGATGACGAAGGAGCCTCTATTGTTGAGTGTTATGCTTTTATACTGTAGAGTGTCCTAGCGTGGTGTGTGTTCAGCCTGTTTCCTGGCTCTTTGGATGATATTTTTTGGCATCCATGCTTGGTTTTGCGTAGTATATCGGCAATGGTTTGGTTTGCGTAGTAATTCCCACAATGGTATGTTGGTTTGCATAGTCTATCGGCAATGGTATGTTGGTTTGCATAGTATATCGGCAATGGTAAGTTGGTTTGCATAGTGTATCAGCAATGGTAAGTTGGTTTGCGTAGTATATCGGCAATGGTATATGTTGGTTTGCGTAGTATATCGGCAATGGTAAGTTGGTTTGCGTAGTATATCGGCAATGGTAAGTTGGTTTGCATAGTAAATTGGCAAGAGATCAATTCTAGGGGGGTGTTAAAGGAGTAGAAAATGAAACCTAGATGACCCCAACTGATATTTCAGGGCTGTATTTCTAAAATGACCAGTGCGACTTTTAACCTTGTTTAGTGATGCTCAGTTATACTTCACTCACTTCCTTCCATCTTAGATTCTGGGCCGTCAGAGGAGGGAGATGAATCGGAGTCTGACTCCAGCTCTGACGAGGAGGTGAGGGGAATGATCCTTCCCTCCCTCATCCGTCAGATAAAAGCAATCCTTGACCAGTACCCCGACGATGGACAAATCCTGAAGGTAAATTCGACTGGTGCCAAGTCCAAAATGAAAACCTGAGCAGTACAGACCGGGTGTTTTTCTTATTCACCGTTCGCCTTGAAGTGCTGTGACCGACGTCCAAAGAGAAGGTTTCTTTAACGAAATGTATTATTAAGTTATTAGGAGAATTTTTTTTGTCCTTGGCGGAAAACATGCTGGTTTTGGCCAGTCAGGAGCAGTTCTGATCTGTTTGGTAGCCCTATTACCCCGCTTCGAACCTTGGCCAGATAGAAAATACAATGTCATAGTGTAAAAAGAAAGAAACAGTAAATGAAACGGTTTGTAACATCAGAAAACGGGAAGCTTCAAGAATGTGCAATAGATGTTCTGTTTTCCTTACCTGAGGTTATTTACGTCCTGTTGGAAGGATACGAGTACTTCACTACAAATGGAGTCGTTGACAAGCGATGTCGCACACTCAATAGCAACTCTGGTTGTCACGTGGGACACATCCATATTGGCATTGCTCGGCAGCGACCAAGGGTGAATATTCCCAAAATAAATTATATTTGATTTATTTTTAATCGAATAAACGTTATTGGTGTTGTTGTTGTTGTTGTTGTTGTTGTTGTTGTTGGCTAAAATCTTACCAGTCCAGAATATATTAATAATGCAGATTTTTCCCGTCCCAGGAGATGAACCACGGCAATTCCCTATCGACTGCTACCCTGTGACATTAACCTGTGTTGTAATTCTGTGTGTGCGTGGAGGTATGAATGCAGGCCTG
>JAWQFJ010003061.1:23697-28697 GCA_034096865.1 Theodoxus fluviatilis
GTTGTAATTCTGTGTGTGCGTGGAGGTATGAATGCAGGCCTGCGTTGTAATTCTGTGTGTGCATGGAGGTATGAATGCAGGCCTGCGTTGTAATTCTGTGTGTGCGTGGAGGTATGAATGCAGGCCTGCGTTGTAATTCTGTGTGTGCATGGAGGTATGAATGCAGGCCTGCGTTGTAATTCTGTGTGTGCATGGAGGTATGAATGCAGGCCTGTGTTGTAATTCTGTGTGTGCGTGGAGGTATGAATGCAGGCCTGCGTTGTAATTCTGTGTGTGCATGGAGGTATGAATGCAGGCCTGTGTTGTAATTCTGTGTGTGCGTGGAGGTATGAATGCAGGCCTGTGTTGTAATTCTGTGTGTGCGTGGAGGTATGAATGCAGGCCTGTGTTGTAATTCTGTGTGTGCGTGGAGGTATGAATGCAGGCCTGCGTTGTAATTCTGTGTGTGCATGGAGGTATGAATGCAGGCCTGCGTTGTAATTCTGTGTGTGCATGGAGGTATGAATGCAGGCCTGTGTTGTAATTCTGTGTGTGCGTGGAGGTATGAATGCAGGCCTGTGTTGTAATTCTGTGTGTGCGTGGAGGTATGAATGCAGGCCTGCGTTGTAATTCTGTGTGTGCGTGGAGGTATGAATGCAGGCCTGCGTTGTAATTCTGTGTGTGCGTGGAGGTATGAATGCAGGCCTGCGTTGTAATTCTGTGTGTGCGTGGAGGTATGAATGCAGGCCTGTGTTGTAATTCTGTGTGTGCGTGGAGGTATGAATGCAGGCCTGCGTTGTAATTCTGTGTGTGCGTGGAGGTATGAATGCAGGCCTGCGTTGTAATTCTGTGTGTGCGTGGAGGTATGAATGCAGGCCTGTGTTGTAATTCTGTGTGTGCGTGGAGGTATGAATGCAGGCCTGTGTTGTAATTCTGTGTGTGCGTGGAGGTATGAATGCAGGCCTGCGTTGTAATTCTGTGTGTGCGTGGAGGTATGAATGCAGGCCTGCGTTGTAATTCTGTGTGTGCGTGGAGGTATGAATGCAGGCCTGCGTTGTAATTCTGTGTGTGCATGGAGGTATGAATGCAGGCCTGTGTTGTAATTCTGTGTGTGCGTGGAGGTATGAATGCAGGCCTGTGTTGTAATTCTGTGTGTGCGTGGAGGTATGAATGCAGGCCTGCGTTGTAATTCTGTGTGTGCATGGAGGTATGAATGCAGGCCTGCGTTGTAATTCTGTGTGTGCGTGGAGGTATGAATGCAGGCCTGTGTTGTAATTCTGTGTGTGCGTGGAGGTATGAATGCAGGCCTGCGTTGTAATTCTGTGTGCGTGGAGGTATGAATGCAGGCCTGCGTTGTAATTCTGTGTGTGCGTGGAGGTATGAATGCAGGCCTGCGTTGTAATTCTGTGTGTGCGTGGAGGTATGAATGCAGGCCTGCGTTGTAATTCTGTGTGTGCGTGGAGGTATGAATGCAGGCCTGCGTTGTAATTCTGTGTGTGCGTGGAGGTATGAATGCAGGCCTGCGTTGTAATTCTGTGTGTGCATGGAGGTATGAATGCAGGCCTGTGTTCTATTCTGTGTGTGCGTGGAGGTATGAATGCAGGCCTGCGTTGTAATTCTGTGTGTGCGTGGAGGTATGAATGCAGGCCTGCGTTGTAATTCTGTGTGTGCGTGGAGGTATGAATGCAGGCCTGTGTTGTAATTCTGTGTGTGCATGGAGGTATGAATGCAGGCCTGCGTTGTAATTCTGTGTGTGCGTGGAGGTATGAATGCAGGCCTGCGTTGTAATTCTGTGTGTGCGTGGAGGTATGAATGCAGGCCTGCGTTGTAATTCTGTGTGTGCGTGGAGGTATGAATGCAGGCCTGTGTTGTAATTCTGTGTGTGCGTGGAGGTATGAATGCAGGCCTGGGTTGTAATTCTGTGTGTGCGTGGAGGTATGAATGCAGGCCTGTGTTGTAATTCTGTGTGTGCATGGAGGTATGAATGCAGGCCTGCGTTGTAATTCTGTGTGTGCATGGAGGTATGAATGCAGGCCTGCGTTGTAATTCTGTGTGTGCGTGGAGGTATGAATGCAGGCCTGCGTTGTAATTCTGTGTGTGCGTGGAGGTATGAATGCAGGCCTGCGTTGTAATTCTGTGTGTGTGCGTGGAGGTATGAATGCAGGCCTGCGTTGTAATTCTGTGTGTGCGTGGAGGTATGAATGCAGGCCTGCGTTGTAATTCTGTGTGTGCGTGGAGGTATGAATGCAGGCCTGCGTTGTAATTCTGTGTGTGCGTGGAGGTATGAATGCAGGCCTGTGTTGTAATTCTGTGTGTGCATGGAGGTATGAATGCAGGCCTGTGTTGTAATTCTGTGTGTGCATGGAGGTATGAATGCAGGCCTGCGTTGTAAT
Organism: Theodoxus fluviatilis; assembly: GCA_034096865.1. Lineage (NCBI taxonomy): Eukaryota > Metazoa > Mollusca > Gastropoda > Cycloneritida > Neritidae > Theodoxus > Theodoxus fluviatilis. The sequence goes on from JAWQFJ010003061.1 coordinate 26,070, forward strand.
TCTGTGTGTGCGTGGAGGTATGAATGCAGGCCTGCGTTGTAATTCTGTGTGTGCGTGGAGGTATGAATGCAGGCCTGCGTTGTAATTCTGTGTGTGCATGGAGGTATGAATGCAGGCCTGCGTTGTAATTCTGTGTGTGCATGTAGGTATGAATGCAGGCCTGTGTTGTAATTCTGTGTGTGCGTGGAGGTATGAATGCAGGCCTGCGTTGTAATTCTGTGTGTGCATGGAGGTATGAATGCAGGCCTGTGTTGTAATTCTGTGTGTGCATGGAGGTATGAATGCAGGCCTGCGTTGTAATTCTGTGTGTGCATGGAGGTATGAATGCAGGCCTGTGTTGTAATTCTGTGTGTGCGTGGAGGTATGAATGCAGGCCTGCGTTGTAATTCTGTGTGTGCATGGAGGTATGAATGCAGGCCTGCGTTGTAATTCTGTGTGTGCATGGAGGTATGAATGCAGGCCTGCGTTGTAATTCTGTGTGTGCATGGAGGTATGAATGCAAGCCTGCGTTGTAATTCTGTGTGTGCATGGAGGTATGAATGCAGGCCTGCGTTGTAATTCTGTGTGTGCGTGGAGGTATGAATGCAGGCCTGCGTTGTAATTCTGTGTATGCGTGGAGGTATGAATGCAGGCCTGCGTTGTAATTCTGTGTGTGCATGGAGGTATGAATGCAGGCCTGCGTTGTAATTCTGTGTGTGCATGGAGGTATGAATGCAGGCCTGCGTTGTAATTCTGTGTGTGCATGGAGGTATGAATGCAGGCCTGCGTTGTAATTCTGTGTGTGCGTGGAGGTATGAATGCAGGCCTGCGTTGTAATTCTGTGTGTGCGTGGAGGTATGAATGCAGGCCTGCGTTGTAATTCTGTGTGTGCGTGGAGGTATGAATGCAGGCCTGCGTTGTAATTCTGTGTGTGCGTGGAGGTATGAATGCAGGCCTGCGTTGTAATTCTGTGTGTGCGTGGAGGTATGAATGCAAGCCTGCGTTGTAATTCTGTGTGTGCGTGGAGGTATGAATGCAGGCCTGCGTTGTAATTCTGTGTGTGCGTGGAGGTATGAATGCAGGCCTGCGTTGTAATTCTGTGTGTGCGTGGAGGTATGAATGCAGGCCTGCGTTGTAATTCTGTGTGTGCGTGGAGGTATGAATGCAGGCCTGCGTTGTAATTCTGTGTGTGCGTGGAGGTATGAATGCAGGCCTGCGTTGTAATTCTGTGTGTGCGTGGAGGTATGAATGCAGGCCTGTGTTGTAATTCTGTGTGTGCGTGGAGGTATGAATGCAGGCCTGCGTTGTAATTCTGTGTGTGCGTGGAGGTATGAATGCAGGCCTGCGTTGTAATTCTGTGTGTGCGTGGAGGTATGAATGCAGGCCTGTGTTGTAATTCTGTGTGTGCGTGGAGGTATGAATGCAGGCCTGCGTTGTAATTCTGTGTGTGCGTGGAGGTATGAATGCAGGCCTGCGTTGTAATTCTGTGTGTGCGTGGAGGTATGAATGCAGGCCTGCGTTGTAATTCTGTGTGTGCGTGGAGGTATGAATGCAGGCCTGCGTTGTAATTCTGTGTGTGCGTGGAGGTATGAATGCAGGCCTGTGTTGTAATTCTGTGTGTGCGTGGAGGTATGAATACAGGCCTGTGTTGTAATTCTGTGTGTGCGTGGAGGTATGAATGCAGGCCTGTGTTGTAATTCTGTGTGTGCGTGGAGGTATGAATGCAGGCCTGTGTTGTAATTCTGTGTGTGCGTGGAGGTATGAATGCAGGCCTGCGTTGTAATTCTGTGTGTGCGTGGAGGTATGAATGCAGGCCTGTGTTGTAATTCTGTGTGTGCGTGGAGGTATGAATGCAGGCCTGCGTTGTAATTCTGTGTGTGCGTGGAGGTATGAATGCAGGCCTGCGTTGTAATTCTGTGTGTGCGTGGATGTATGAATGCAGGCCTGTGTTGTAATTCTGTGTGTGCGTGGAGGTATGAATGCAGGCCTGTGTTGTAATTCTGTGTGTGCGTGGAGGTATGAATGCAGGCCTGCGTTGTAATTCTGTGTGTGCGTGGAGGTATGAATGCAGGCCTGCGTTGTAATTCTGTGTGTGCGTGGATGTATGAATGCAGGCCTGTGTTGTAATTCTGTGTGTGCGTGGAGGTATGAATGCAGGCCTGTGTTGTAATTCTGTGTGTGCGTGGAGGTATGAATGCAGGCCTGCGTTGTAATTCTGTGTGTGCGTGGAGGTATGAATGCAGGCCTGCGTTGTAATTCTGTGTGTGCGTGGAGGTATGAATGCAGGCCTGTGTTGTAATTCTGTGTGTGCGTGGAGGTATGAATGCAGGCCTGCGTTGTAATTCTGTGTGTGCGTGGAGGTATGAATGCAGGCCTGTGTTGTAATTCTGTGTGTGTGTGGAGGTATGAATGCAGGCCTGCGTTGTAATTCTGTGTGTGCATGGAGGTATGAATGCAGGCCTGCGTTGTAATTCTGTGTGTGCGTGGAGGTATGAATGCAGGCCTGCGTTGTAATTCTGTGTGTGCGTGGAGGTATGAATGCAGGCCTGCGTTGTAATTCTGTGTGTGCGTGGAGGTATGAATGCAGGCCTGTGTTGTAATTCTGTGTGTGCGTGGAGGTATGAATGCAGGCCTGCGTTGTAATTCTGT
>JAWQFJ010003061.1:33697-49517 GCA_034096865.1 Theodoxus fluviatilis
CAGGTTACCGATACTGTCCTAAATGAGAACACTGCAACCTGGCTTGAGACTGCTTCATGTGTGCATCTTGGTCAGGAGTCAGCAAGGTGAAGCCCCCATCCCGCAGACGGAATGTGTTCGCTATAGGACATTCTCATTAACGTACCCTGTAGGAGTTATCCCCGGCGCTCTCTGTCGAAAAACAACGCGTTAGGTAGAACAACCTAGTTCCGGTTGCATTCTCGAAGCGCCTGCACTGAATACTAGATCGCTCAAAGTACATGTATGTGGGGATGGAAAACAGTACTGTGTCATGTAAAGCTCGAATGAGTAGCAGCAGATAACTGTTTAGTTCTGGCTTGAATTGACAATTTCATTTCTCTGGTCTGGCGAGGACCGAAAATTCACTATCATCGAGTCGATGAGTGATCAACTTGTTCGCACTCGGCGTAATGTATAACTTGTAAGATCGGGTCGATGATGACAAGAAAATGGCATTAAAACACACAAGAAGTTTCATTATAACTAAAATCACCGATTATATTAATAACTGATCATTTTTACACTTACAGCTAGTACTCAAACCTTACAATGCAAACAAAACACACCTGCCGGGAGTGTCCCGGTCTAGCATCAAAACTCAATGCACGAGTGATCGTTTCGCTATCTGATACGACATGGTATTCCAGCAAACAAGCAACTACTGCAACTTCATGAAGTTATTGAAATCTCAAAGTGTGATGTCAGACATCGATTGACCGAGTTCGACTGCAGCTGCCGGTTGCATTCTCGAATATTTCGTCTGCACTGAATACTAGATCCCTCAAAGTATGTGGGGGTGGAAAACAGTACTGTGTCATTTGCCATAATCATCGTGGCAAAATTATTGATGGAAACGTTGTCAAGGTACATGGCATTCCAGCAAACAAGCAACTACTGCAACTTCATGAAGTTATTGAAATCTCAAAGTGTGATGTCAGACATCGATTGACCGAGTTCGACTGCAGTTGCCGAATCAAACGTAAACGTGCGGGCAAGTTGATCACTCATCGACTCGATGATAGTGAAGTTTCGGTCCTCGCCAGACCAGGGAAACGAAATAGTCCATTCAAGCCAGAACTAAACAGTTATCTGCTGCTACTCATTCGAGCTTTACATGAAACATTATATCACACTAGCTCGATCTTCTGCTGGCGTAGTTGCTATGGTTCGATCGCGTTCGTCTGCTAGGTACGTACGGTGAGGTTTGTTTACTTATCTTCTGTGGGTTTTGTGCAGAAAGTATACGTTAAAACAGTCTAATATGACTATTTTCGATTAGTTTTTAATCTAATTAATCTTTTTGCATGCTTTAATGTCATCATTTTGCCACGATCTAGCGATCATCACATCAGCTTCTATTTTTACTAGTCTACCGGAACTAGTTCAAGTAAAGGGACGAAACTCGGGCTTAATTTCCGTTTCAGAAATGAAAATGTCCTATTGCGGAGGGCCGCTATTGCGAGGGGCCGCTATTACGGGATTTTTATTTGGTCAAAAGTTCCTAAGGCCATTTTGATTATTTTGTCCTAAAACGCATAAAAAACCATAACATTTTTGTTAATTTTTTTAAACTTAGATTTTTTTCGGTTTTTATCAATAATGGGTGAAGCTTTATATTCTAACTCCATCCCACGTTTGACTCTCAACGGGTGGTCCCTACGCCCGAACTCCAGGGCCCGACGCTTATGTTAGACACAAACGTGACAAAAAGTAACGCGTCCGGGTTTAGGTGAAACTGATCGGACAGGCTAAGTCAGTCAGGCGGGGTGGCGGGTGCCGCCTAGGCTGAGCGCTATCGGTAAAACCCGAAAGAATTTCTAAGTTTAAAAAATAAGTAACAAAACTTTATTTTTTTAAAGGCGTTTTAGGACAAAAGAATCAAAATGGCCTTAAGAACTTTTGACCAAAAACAATCTCGCAATGCGGCCCTGTAGCGTGGAAAATAGTAACCCGTGGAAAACAGTGACGGAAGTCATCGCAGAGTTATCTGCGAGGGATTTTCTGAAAATTCAACTCTAAAAAGAGACGGCACCCGCCACTCCGCCTGACTGACTTGGCACGCCCGGGGAGTTATGCTAAGATCCGGCCGCGTAAATATATCTGCGTTTTGTGACAAACGTCTTGCTCGGCGGTACTGTACTCCATGCACCTTAACGGTGCGCGTGATTCGGGTGTAATCTTAAGCTAAACGACGTTTATTGGCGCTGCTGAAATGGTCGAAGTCGGAAACATTCGGAACGTCGTTTAACTTAAGATTACACCCGAATCACGCGCACCGTTAAGGTGCATGGAGTACAGTACCGCCGAGCAAGACGTTTGTCACAAAACGCAGATATATTTACGCGGCCGGATCTTAGCATAACTCCCCGGGCGTGCCAAGTCAGTCAACGGTCGCGTTTTATAAAACCAGACTACAAACAGACTACAGGGAGGTGACTCCCATATTATTTCCGGCAGGGGAGACGGCTTTACACGGGGAAAAACTTTTTTGAACGCTACATCATGTGTTAAACTACACAAATGCACCAAAACCTCGTAAAGCAACTAATGCGTCGTTTGTCGGAATATATTCCATGCGAAGAACAGGTGCAGGAGCGGTAAATTGCATAAAGCACGTCCCTCGCAGATAACTCTGCGATGACTTCCGTCACTGTTTTCCACGGGTTACTATTTTCCACGCTACAGGCCCTCCGCAATAGAGAACCGACCCCCCGCAGACATGTAAAATAAAAGAGTGCTCTTTCCAAAACGACAACTGAAGAGCGACCGAAGCCAGGGCAACTAGAGTTTTCTCCCCTTAGTACCCCATTTTCAATCACCACTTGAAAATGTTGACTTCACGAATTTGTCGCCATCGCTCAAACTATTACTTTCTATATCCAGTTCCCATATCCATAATTTCCACGAGAAGCGTAACACTCCGAAAACTCCATGACCGCGAGTTCCCCGCGCTAGCTAAGTTAGTCTACCGCGTCCATGTCGTACGTGATTTGTGCTGCAACCGTTGCTAAAACTATAAGCCTTGATGAGAATACTTGATGGTCCCTTCCACCTAGTCTACGGCAAGGTTGCGAAATTAAATCTCTTGGAGGTTTGGTTGTGTCTTCGAAAGACGGTCCACCTTGCAGAATACTGTGACTGTCGCTGCATAAAGTGACAAAATTACTAAGAGCTTAGTGTCAAAATTTCTAATCGTTATTGCGCGGGTGATTCAGACAGAAAATGGAGACTTGTTTTGGTTGAGTTGTCAGGCAGCCCTTTGGCCGCCCACCCGAGAAATAGTGAAGAAATATGAAACCTTATGACCAATCAGCAACTGAAGGTCAAATGGAGCTCCTACTTATCCCAGCAGATCCTGCTGATGGACGCGTCAAATCTCATCTACCTACGGTGTCGGCGTTTTTGTTAATAGCATCATTGCAAACAATGAGGACATCCATGTTTGGGACAGGCGTTCATAAGCTTCATAACTTTCATAACTTTATTGAGCATTATGAATGTTTTCGTCGACTGTTTCTCATGCAACGTTATACGATGACGTGTAAGCTCACTAGGCAAGAGAGAAAATAAAGCGCAAATGCACTCAGAGATGGGTCCTTTCTCGATATACAGACTGTGCTTTTTCCCATGCCCGTATTTAATTATAGCTTCAAATTGCCAAAGTCCACTTCGAAAAAGTATGCGTCCAATAGTTTGAGGCAACTGAAGGAAATGAACGGACGCTCCTCCTGCTCCTCCTCCTGCTCCTCCTCCTGCTCCTCCTCCTGCTCCTCCTCCTGCTCCTCCTCCTGCTCCTCCTCCTCCTCCTCCTCCTCCTCCTGCTCCTCCTCCTCCTCCTCCTCCTCCTCCTCCTCCTCCTCCTCCTCCTCCTCCTCCTCCTCCTCCTCCTCCTCCTCCTCCTTGGCCGCCTCCTCTTCCTTCTTTTCCTCCACCCTCCCCTCCTCCCTCTCTTTCCCTTCCGCCTCCTCCTCCACCCTTCTCCTTCTCTGCCTCTTTCTCCTCTGCCTTCCCCTCCTCTGCCTTCCCTCCTCTGCCTTCATCTCCACCATCCGTTATTATTTCATCTATCAGATTCTGTGTGCGTGGTGAGTGGACATCGGATCTTGTTCATCGAGCCGTTGAGGAGAGACCAGAACGCCACGTGCCACTTCATGAAACTGGAAAAGCTGCGGCCTCCTCTTGACCAGCAGTGTCTGCACGCCTTCTGTGGCCTGTGTGGCTTCAGCCAGGACACGCTGAGGGAGGGCTTTTTCAAGGGTACCCTCTTCTGGCTCCCCCTTCGTCGAGAAGCATCCGATCTTTCTGACAACCTGTACACAGAGTCCAAGACCATGGACTTGTTCCAGTCGTTCCAGACAGAAGCCTCCACCGTGCTGCTCTTCTTGAAAAGCATCGAAAGCGTGGAACTTTACGTCCGGTCTTCCAGCCAGGAAGCGTCCGCTGCTGCTGTGGAGACGGAGATGGTTCTCGTGTCGTCTGTTGCGCTGACCGAGGACTGTGTCGAGGCAGTGAGAGCTGAGAGGGAGGCTTTCAAGGAACGCATCGACTGTCTTGGAAGTGACCTACCACCAGAACCAATCCAGAGCTTCATTAAGATGACGGTCCGACTGAAAAACGTATTGAACAGCGATGGCATCGAAGAGTCCTGCACGCAACAGTCTTGGCTTGTGGCGGCGCACTACAGCGGGCGAGAGGTATCGGAGACTTTGCAGAAGTTGTGCAGGGATGAATCTCTGTCCTACTCGCCTCTTATGGGCCTGGCTGCCCCGCTGTGGATCACCGAGAACTTCCAAGGTCGCGCTTTCTGCTTTCTGCCCCTTCCTCAGCAGAGAGAGAACACCACAGGGCTTCCCGTCCACGTCAACGGGTTTTTGGCCCTCAGTCAGAACAGGCGCCACATTAAGTGGCCATCCGCTGACCAGAGCGACGTCGCCAAGCTAACGGACAAATATTTTCTCTGGAACCTCGCCCTTGTGCGGGAGCTTCTCCCGCGCCTCTACGCCGCCCTGGTGGAACGCCTGGTAACCAAGGGAGGCAACTCAGTAACTAAGGGAGACAACTCTGCATTGGTGCATCAAACCTTGCCAGACGAGGACAAGGTCTCTCTTGAGTGGCGCCCCTTCTTGCCCGGGCTGTGCGGTCTCCTGACTGAGGTGGCGTGGGCCTACAGTAGGCAGGGGGGTGGACGGTGGATGCGACCCAGGGACGCAGTCCTGGCCACTACGATGACGGAGATGGCTGTCGAGGTGAGAGAGAGCGCGATGCGAGTCGTGGTGGAAGCGCTGCTGCAACTGGACGTGCAAGTGGTGGAAGCGCCGCAACACGTACACACCATGCTGAGGTGAGTGTGCCGTGTCTGACCACTCGTCCTTTGTAGCTCTCGTTCACTTCTGGAAAGGTTTGGATTTGTTTTCCCTCACACACAGAAGTAAAAATCATTATCTTTTTTTGTCATTATGGTATTCACGAGTATCGGTCCATGGTACGCTAATGGCAGCTGACTTATATAGTTCCAGAAACTCAACTGTTCAGCAGTACAATTTTGATGGTAAGTTGAATACACAGTTGGGCAGGTATGCACAAGAAGCAACTCTTAATGAGAGCGGAGGGAAAGAAGGTTTTTGAAACATAAGTAACGGGAGAATGCTGTCCGTACTGTCTCAGTTGACACGTGGCATAGTTCAGTTTTTTCTGTAAGCAAGCAGTATTTGACTGGTTTGAACGTTTCCGAACACAAAAGAATATTTACGTGGCGCAAAAGCATCCATTGACCGTCTCGAATTTATTTGAAACTCTAAATTTGGGGCACATTTCACCAAGGTCGTTTTTTCTGATTTTGCTTTGTTTTCCTGTTGCTAAAGCAGCAACGAAACGACATGCCCACGTCGTCTCATACGCTTCCTTTCACCTCGATCCTTACAGGCGATGTTCCTGCAGCACAGAGATCACGGCAGAGCTCCTGGGCCGACTCCTGCAGGAGCATGGAGTCCCACACTCATGCAACACAGAGGCCAGGCTTCTCCTTCTCGAGTTCCTGCTGACGTCATCAGGGCCGTCGTACCTGTGGGGTCTTCCTTTGCTTCCCACGGCCGATGGCGGGTTCCAAGAGTTTCTGGAGAGCTATGACGCCGACTCCATGGTCTTCCTCAGCCGCTCGACGGACCTGACCAGTCTGCTGCCCGGCTTGGAAACGCTGGTCCTGGCACCTGGCTTGAGGTCCACCCTGCAGGGCGAGCTGGAAGGACTGGCTGAGCAAGGTAGACTTCCGCTGACCTCTTCGTGTGCTGGCTGAGCGCTTGGGACTGATGCTTCTGCACTTCCAGACGAGTTTGTCTCGGTCTTGCAGGAATCTCGGAATATCAGGACGACAGTCGATGGTTTGATGGGAAGTCTTCCTTAATAAACATCATTTAAGATCTAAATCTATCAGATTTGATGTAACAAGGCGAAAGGGGAGGGGGTGGGGATGGGGGATTCTCCTTCTACTTCGTCAGACCAAAGACACTATCTAACGGGACCGCCAGCTTCTGCAGTTTTGACGCGATTTGTCATTTGGCCTCTCTGTGACGTTTTGACATTCGCGGGAACATAACTTCCGTAGAATGAAAGCAGCAGTGGACTGGTAATAATCGTGTTTTCACTTGATATTGTCTTTCATGTGTATCTGCATTTAATTAATTCGAAGATTGAAAGAAACTATAGTGTATTACTTTTGTAATCAAAGACACTTTGAGCGTAATAAAAACCGCTGGCGCTGAACCTCCAGGTTTAAAAAAACAACAAACAAACAACAATAAAAAAGATCGGGTTCGAACCCGCAACCTCTCGAGAAAAGAGGGGGAAAAAAGTCAGGTTCGAACCCGCAACCTCTCACGTGTACAACAACGGGTGGGATGGCTCTCCTTCTCTCTCGAATACCATACAAACATTAAAAAAGAAGCTTCTGTGCAGATTCGAACCCGTACGCACATCCCCTACAACCAAGCATGTGCCAGTGACAAAATAATATTCGACGCGCTACTGAGTGAGCTAATCCATAAAGCTGTGAGGACCTTCAGTAAACCTGGAGGGATTAAAAAATCCTTCTTTCTCCTTCACCAATTGACGTCTAATCTGCTCGAAATTACGTCACGTTATTCGACGTCAAATGATCACGTCACACATGCCAAAACAGAGTTCCGCCCCTTGCCTTCTTTGCAACACCAAAACGTAAAAAAGGCACTTTCTTTTCAAACCTCGATTCAGAAAATTTGATACATTCAATCGGACCTAACTTCCAGTAAGTGTGCAAAATGTCAAGGAAATCCGTCCAGTAGTTGTTGAGATATCAGCCGTTAAGTCGGGACTGACAGACTGACAGACACACACACACACACACACACACACAGAGATAAAGCTGTGAGGACCTCCAGTAAACCTGGAGGGATAAAGCAATAGTCCATATTCGATCAATTTGTTTACATTTGCCGGACCATTGCGGGAATGTACGGATTTTTTCAGTGTTGCCGTTAGTTTTATTGCAAAAGTTTAGGTGCTGTACTTGTCAGCACTGAAGAAGGGTGTGTGCCCGAAAGACTTTGATTTTGGTGTTTGTCGTGTGTTTGTTTCTTATTGACAGAAGTATTCTTCAAAAAGACAAATTAATAAGTAAAGTTAGTGAGCTTTCATCGGAGACCGAACAGCGCAGCCATTGTAAAATAGTGACTCACTGGAAGTGATGCTCCCACTAATCACCGTGTCCAGAACGGGTGCAGGACGTTACGCCCCTTTGCCGGAATGCCCCTTTGCCGGAATGTACCGTTAGGCTTAGGGTTAGGGTTAGGCAAGGGGCATTCAGGCAAAAGGGGCGTAACGTCTATAACCCGTCCGGGACCTCTCGCGCAATTCGGTGGAGCTGGCGATCTCGTTAGATAGTGTCTTTGGTCAGACGGTGTTGTGTTGGATACTTGACAGCACAAGACGGAACGTGTAAACAATTCCGTGATGTTATCGGTAAGGCTGGAAACGACAGACTCCTGTTATCTCTAAAGCTCGATTTCGAAAACTATAGTTTTTGCGATCTGTCATTTTTTTACAACCTAATGAATCTTCAAGTGGTGCATGTCATTTTAAAGGAAATTTAATGGGCTTTATCAGTTTATGCTGGCATTAATATCTCAGGACGCCAAAGAGACCCAAAGAGTTCTAACTTGATTTTTAAGTGTTTACAAATGCAAATGTTCATTTCAATATAATATGTAGTCTTTTCTCTTTTTAACACTTGAATTGATAGTAGTATGAACACTGTATGATCAAAATGTACATTTTTAATAAGAGTCGGGCCAGCGGCAATTTTGAGAAAATGACCTCTGAAGTTTTCCTACACGAGGAAGCCCAAGACGACGCTGTTCACGCATTTGGACGTATTTTCCGAGCAATTTTTGGAGGACATGAAAATGTAGTATCTCTGGCGTGCATTTCTGCAAAAACGCATAACTGACTCAGATTGGCCCTCATCACGTATCAAGTTTCTGCGTGCAGCGCTGAACCGCCTTGTGCGAGTTAGGACTAGTTTCATACTGGCCAGCCACAAATTCAGACTTTGGCGCAAGAATGGCGCAGGTTTGCAGTATGATGAAGGGAACCAGAGTATCTAACTAAGCAACGAATAGCTGCACTTCGTTAGAAATATCGCGAAATTTCCAGACAGCAGCTGCCGCCTTTTGAGGCAGTCACGGCGCCTACTTTCCTTCCAGGAAGCTGCCAACTGACCGTCTACCAGAGCACAGAACATCTGCCCACGCTGCTGAGCAAGATGTATGCCACTCGTCCATCTCCACCCAGGTCCATAGCGTGGCTGAAGAGCATCTGGCTGGAGATCAACAGAGAGATTGGACAACGCCTCCAGCTCCTGGCTGACTTTCCTCTCGTCCCGGAAATGCTGGACGACTCCTGCACCGAAGTCAAGGCCGTGCATGCCTTGACCGAGCCTCTTCTCTGCAGGTCCGTCATGGGAATCACGCTGGAAGATCCCCTATGTGCGGCCCTGACACACCTGGGAATGACGGTCCTGCCCGCCCTGCCGGACTTCATCATCAGCAATGGCGGCGTCCTCGGCCGCTTCGTCCAGAACCCCAAATACGCTGAAGCCATGGCTTGTCTTAGGACTCTCCTCGCACGCGATACTGATTCATCCGTGATGAATTTCAACTCCAGAGCAGCAGACGACGAGAAAGACGCGCTCGTCAGACTCCTCAGTGAGTGTTCGGACCTGGGGGACATCGCAGGGTCAGTCGGATCTCTGGAGCTCTTCATGAACACAGTTGGGAGGCCGTGTTGCCTGAACGACAACGCGAGACTCACCCCAGGCCTGCGCGTTCCCTTCGCCCTCCCCCAGGTGCTGATCGACTGCGGAGGTGACGCGACTCGACAGCAACTTGCCCTGAAGCTCGGGGTCGAACGCGTCACCGTGGAAGAGATTGTGCTTCAAGTGCTGTCCTCACTCCAAACAGCAGGAACGCCCTATGAGAACGACAAAAACATCGTCATGAAATTCGTCATGGAGTCCTGTTTAAACAACGAAAGCATTCGCACAAAAGCAATGTCAGTTTCGTTTCTTCGATCGGGTCCATCGTCACAACTGTTCACAGCCAACTGCCTCTTCGACCCTGAGTGCGAACCTGTCAGACGGCTGTTCGAGCAGGAAGAAAAATTCCCCTTCGAGGAGGACCTTCAATGCCTCGATGGCTTGAGGCGCTTGGGTTTGAAAGGAGAGAAGGACGTTACAGACTATGACATTCTAGCAACAGCCAAGGTCATCGAGAATCTTCACCATTCGGGCCAAGTCAACACTGCCAGGAGGAAAGCTGCCCAGATGGTGGAGTTTCTGACGGACGAGTCACGTCGCCAAGAGTGGCTTGATTCAGAAGTTCTTCCTGAGCTCAGGGCCCTCACGTGCTGGCCCTGCCTCGAGTCCCGACCTCACGGCTACCCCGATGTTGTGCCTTTCTATGCTGCAGAGCACTGCGTGAGTCTCGAGAAGCCCTCGCAAGTGTCCAACTGCCCAGCGATGCTGGTCGGGTCAGTAATACCCGTGACCGAATGGGCAGTTGCCGAACCTCTGGACTGCAATTTGGGGCTTTGCATCCTTCCACCAGGAGACACCGTGGTTCAACACCTTCGGAATGCGATCTCTGCATATGATCCTCTGCACCACACACAGTTCATGCCCATCATGGAGACGGCGTTTGATTATCTGTCTCGAATATCGTTCAGTGACACTTCCGGAAAACTCGCGTCCACGCCGGTGGTTTTCACGGAATCCGACCACTTTCAAAAGCTCGAAGACGTCTGGATTGAGAAGAGGCGAAACGATTTATTGCTGTCTCCGTACAAGTTTGCACTCCCAGCCGCACTGCAAAAATTCAAGAGCCTTTTTCTGACCGTCGGAGCCCAACCCTACCAGACTCCTCGAATGCTGGAGGAGGCACTGGAGAAAATCCAAAGGCGCCATCACGACGGCAACGCTGAGACCATCAGTAGAAACGACGTGGAAAGGGACTTTGGGCTCGTGGTGCAGATTCTCAAGAGGCTGAGCGAGGAGGACGGAGTCTGCAGGGGGAGCATTCTGGTGCCGATCCACGTTGAAAACGACTCCCGACTGGAGCTGCGGCCTGCCTCGGACTGCACGGTGTGCGACGCGTCCTGGTTGCGCTCTGACCACGACGCCACCGATGCCTCTGAAGGACAGGCGACGGAGGAGAGCGTGATCTACGTGCATCGCGACATCCCGGAGCGGCTGGCAGTAAGGCTGGGCGTGGCCACCCTGACGGAGCGCTGTATGGGGGACGTGGAGGATCTGAAGATTGACCTGGACTACGGCCAGACAGAGCCTCTGACGAGAAGACTGAACACACTGCTCAAGGACTACAAGGACGGGCTGGCCGTCCCCAAGGAGCTCGTACAGAACGCAGACGACGCCGGGGCCACGGTGGTCAAGTTCCTGTACGATGAGCGCCAGGGCTTGGAGGCCCGATCCTTCCTGGTGGATCCCGCCTTTGCTGAGTGCCAGGGCTCCGCGCTCTGGGCCTTCAACGACGCGCTCTTCACGGAGGAGGACTTCAAAAACATCACTAAGCTTAACGGCGCCACCAAGGAATCGTGCACAGTGAAGATCGGCCGTTTCGGCCTCGGCTTCAATGCCGTTTACAACCTCACACCGACGTTTCGAGTTTTGCTAGCGGCAACACCTTTGCGACCTTTGACCCGCACCAGCGTTACCTGGGCGGCAAGAGGCGCGGTATCAAGATAGATTTGAAGAGAGCAAAGAACAGAGAAATGATCAGAAAAATGAAGGGCCAGCTGAAACCTTTCCAGGATGTCTTTGGATGCAACCTCGACAACGATCAAGTCGTCGACGGTACTCTATTTCGCCTGCCTCTGAGAACTCAAGCACAAGCCACACAAAGTGAGATCAAGGCAACGCCGTACACAAAAGATGAGATGGCAGAGCTCTTGCGCATGCTTCTCTCAAAGGCGGGAAGTTTCCTTCTCTTCACCGAAAATGTCTCCAGAATCGAGGTGTACTTCCTCCCTGAAAATAGCAATGATCCGCCTTCTCAAGCAGAACTCGTCGGCTGTTTCTCCAGGCACTCAGTTGAAGGGGCATTCAGCACGACTCCACTGAGATATTTTGACCTGTCTTGGAAAGCAGTCGAGAAGTCAGCATTTTATGCAAAGTCATTGATGTCAAAACTCAACATCGAAGAGGAAGTGAATGAAAACGCCAGGAAAATCTCAGACAGGATACCAGAACGTCAGTTAAGAACAACGTGGCAAATCTGCTGGGCCTTGGGAACAGGTCAGTCGGCAGCGCTATGTCGCTCGGGCAAGATCCCCGGGTTGCTGCCCGTGGGGGCGGCAGCAGTGCCCCTAGTGCAAGGAACTGGTCAACTGCAGGCAAGGACCACGGAGGGTTTTCTCTACTGCTTCCTTCCGCTGCCCACTCCATCGAAGCTGCCCCTTCACTTGAACGCTGCCTTTGCTGTCATGCCCAACCGCCGCCAACTGTGCAGCCGCACCGTGGACGACAAGGCTTCCGTGGAATCTGACTGGAACGCCGCGCTGGTTGCCGAACCCGTCTGCCAGGCCTACATACGGCTGCTGGAGTCGCTGAACTTGACAGGCGAGACTGACTGGAAGGGGTACTACGACCTGTGGCCACAGACTACTGCCGTCCTGCCTGACCTTGCCAAGCACTTCTACGCCGCCATCGTGCAGAAAAACTGGAAGATTTTTTTTTACGAAGGTCGACAGACCAGCTTCCAGAAGGCGATTTTCCTAGATCGGCGCATTCGAAATGAGCATGGAATCCGGAAGAAAATCATCGGCGCGATGATCCCCTTCTTGAATTCCACAGATCGTGTTGTTGTAGACCTCCCTGACGTCATATTCGACACATTCTGTCAGCTCGGTCATGATGAAAACCTTTCTGGAAGGACATTGAACCTGGATCGCCTCTTCAGAGAAGTTTTCCTGCCAAACGTGGCGAATGCCTATTGGAGCCCTGCAGACCGGAACGAAATACTGCTGTATGGACTTCAGCATGGGTCTGCGGAACTTTGCCAGGTCATAGCCCAATATGCCTGCATCCCAAGTACTCCGAGCGGCTCATTGAAGTTGCCTCGAGACCTAGTGCATCCTGACCGCAACGCCGCAAAGCTCTTTGAAACAGAGGAGGAGCGGTTCCCTGACCACTCTTTCCGTGATCATTGGGTTCTCCACAAACTCCAGGCCCTTGGAATGGTCACTGACACGGTGTCCACTGACGTTCTCGTCGAAAGGCTCCAAAGCGTCCAGACTTTGGCTACTTCAAGTGTTGACAGAGCTACCAAGAGGTGCCAAAACATCCTGAAGTACCTCACATATGTCGGAAACGCAGGAGACGAAAACGTCAGCCTCTTCGAAAAACTTCGTTTGGAGGAAAAGAATGAACTGGCTTCAGTGGCGTTCTTGCCAGTGCTGAAAAAACCCTCCGGCTGGCCCTGCATGTGGAGAGGAGGGACAGAATATTCCTTTGCCAAACCTGGGGACCTCTTCCTGCAGAATCGCTCTGACCTAGTTGGGTCACAGGAGCTTGTTCTGGACGAGTCGTCTTTGCAGGGTACCAGAAATCCTCACACCTCGCGGTGTCTTCAGTGGCTGGGCGTCAAGGACAGCGTTCCGGTAGAAACCGCCGTTCGTCAGCTGCTTGAGATGACTGCTGCACAGGACCTTCAAGAGACACAGCTACACTGTCAGGAACAGTGTTGCGAGGCGCTGTATGGTTTCCTTCAGAAATGTTGCACAGGAAGGAAGAAAACCGTCACCACCAGTCTGTTGTCTTCCTCACTCAGCGACAAAGCCATTTTCAGGCAAGGTCAGCGCTTTCTGAAACCAAATCAGATGGTAATGCACCTCAATCCCGACTGCGCTCCGTATCTACACCAAGTAGAGCCGACTCGACAGAAGAAGTATGAACACTTTCTGCGGGCTGTTGGGGTTGATGAAAAGTGTAACCAGAAACAACTTGTTGACATCATGAAGGACATTCAGCAGAGCTGGACTCTCAGCAAGCTGCCTGAGGACGAAATCAGTTGCTACATAAACCTGGCTGTGAATTTAGTTGCACTGGATATCTCTGGATCATATGCACAAAAGGCTGACGTTTTCCTCCCGGATAAAAGTGGTCAATTGCGGCGAACGTCCAGTCTCTGCTTCGACTCTCCGGAGGACACCAGGATTCCGAACCTTAAAAGCATGTGCTTCGTACACGACACTGTCTCGAGAAGAGTGGCGGAGGCGCTTGGTGTGAAGAGTAAGAGAAGACACCATGTAGGAAGCCTGGTGCAGATGCTGCCCTTTGGACAGAGCGAGCCGCTTTCCACCCGCCTGAAGAGAATACTCTCTGGTTACCCCTGTGACGACTCTATCCTGAAGGAACTTCTCCAGAACGCTGACGACGCAGGGGCAACGGAGATCAAGCTGATTGGAGATTTCCGACACCACCCATGCAAAGCCCTGATGGACGCAAGCTACGCCCCTCTCCAGGGCCCGGCTTTGTGTGTCTACAACGACAGCCATTTCACGGACGAAGACATCCAGGGAATCCAGGACCTCGGTGTGGGCAGCAAAAGCCAGGACTTGCTTAAGGCCGGTCAGTATGGTGTGGGTTTCAACGCAGTCTACCACCTGACTGACGCCCCGTCTTTCCTTACTGTGGGGCCCGGACACCCAAAGAGACTGTATATCCTGGACCCAACGTGCACATACGTGCCCGAGGCGAGTTCTTCTTTCCCAGGAGTCTTGATATCGAAATTTGAGGAGGCTGAAGCAGTCTATCCTGACCAGATCAACTGCTACTTGGGAAAGCAGCTGAACATAACGAACAGAGGTACAGTCTTCCGACTACCACTTCGATCCGACAAAATGGCGAGAAAATCTGGCATTTCAAAAGAGCAGTTCAAAGAAGGTCGTGTGAAGGAGCTTCTGGACACGTTCAAAAAGCAGGCCTTCCGTAGCCTTTTGTTCCTCAAGAGTGTGAGGAAGGTCGGAATATACTTCGTGTCACCAGATGGCACGCTGGAAAGGGACTTCGAAGTCAGCGTGCTCGCGTCTGGTGACGGCACAGCTGAGCACATTTCCTCGTTCCTAAAGCAGATGTCAGTCATCGCAAACGACCGTCAAAGAGGCATGCACGCCATGGGTACCCACGAAGCCGTGTCACGCATGACAGTCCAATACACGGACAACAGGTCCGAAGAATGGCTCGTCGTGCACAGAGCAGGTCTTGGCCAAAACATTCCAGAGTCCGTCGCTGAAGCGTGGCGTGCTGGAGACCTGAAAGTTCTCCCTTGTGGGGGGGTGGCAGTACCGCTGAATCACTTCTCGGAAGTTGAGGAGTACCAGGCATTCTGCGTCTTGCCTCTGCCCATTACGACTGGACTGCCGATGCACGTGAACGGGCACTTTTATCTTGACCATGAAGCGAGGAGAAACCTGTGAAAAGGAACGTCTGACTACAGAACGGACTGGAACAACCTCATCGCCAGAGACGTCGTCGTACCTGCCTACCACAGGGCTCTGGAAGCTGTCAGAGATTTGTGGTTTGGAAATGACCTGAGTCCATCGGAAACAACTGAAAAGCTTCACCAGTATCACAGCCTCTTCCCAAATGTGACCGCCACTCAAGAAGTATTCTGGCGGAATCTGGCGACTGAACTCTTTCGAGAAATAGCAAGGCGACACTCACGGGTCTTCCCAGTCTTAAAGAACGACAGGAAGGTGGAGTTTGTCACTGCTGTCCCCGAGCATGGATATGCCGGATTCTTCAACACGCTCAGGGACTACTATCCTCAGGAAAAGTCTGGAACGTCACAAGAAGGCTTCGACGTCGCATCTTTCATGGCGGACCTCCTCAAGAGCCTTGGGATGAAAATCATGCAGGCCCCACAGTCAATATGCATTGCCTTTGAAGAGGCAGGAATTCAGACGCGATCAATCTCTCCAGAAACGGTCATCGACTACCTTAAGTCGTACTCCACCAAGGAACCAGGTCGTTTCTGTTTGCCTTCACTACCAGTCCCACTGCAAAAGACGGTGCTGAAGACAGTCAATGCGGTTCAGTGGATCTTCAGTTTCTGTTCGAAAAGTAAAACTTTCTTCAAAGAACTTCCAAGGCTTCCATTGCTGGTGCTGCAAAACGGTCAGCTCGACGCATATGGACAAAGGGAGGTCATTGTGTCTGCGTACTGCGACCTCCTTCCAGAGAGTGCCGCCTGCT